>BQNB010049795.1:0-12171 GCA_026074375.1 Tanacetum coccineum
TTTTCATGAAAGAACTAAACATCTTGAGATTGATTTACATTTTGTAAGAGAAAAGATTTTGAAAGAGGTTGTTAAAACTGTTAAAGTAGATTCAGCAATATTTGCTGATATCTTAACTAAGGGGTTGGATACTTTTCAGCATAAAGATCTTGTGAAAAATGTTGGTCTTTTTCATATTTACCAAGTAGAGATTAACGGGGGGTGTTAAAATATAATCTCTTTTGGTAAATAATAGTTTAGGGACTAACTGTGTCATTTCTTGATTCTTAGTTTAAGTAACTTTGGGCTCAAGATTGAATATTCTTTAAAGATGGAGGGCTTATTGTGTCAAGTGGGAGATCTTCTAGGTCGGTGGTCAAGACTATAAAAGCCGGTCATCCGGTTTTTTTATTTACCTCTCTCTCTCTCTCTCTCTCTCTCTCTCTCTCTCTCTCTGTGTGTGTGTGTGTGTGTGTGTGTGTGTGTGTGTGTGTGTGTGTGTGTGTGTGCGCGTGCGTGCGTGCATGTCTGTGTGTGTCTGTGTGTGTCTGTGTCTGTGTGTCTGTGTCTGTGTCTATGTCTGTGTCTCTGTTTGTGTCTCTGTCTGTCTGTCTCTGTCTGTCTGTCTGTCTGTCTGAGGAAACCCTTGGAGATAATCCTTTTCTAAGGAAACCCTTATTTGATTCATCCTCACAAAATAGAAATTTTTTGGCATTACCTGACCTGCAATTGGATGGTTTTCATTCGACCTCTAATATCAAGTAAGAAACAAAGAATCGGAGTTCTTTATTCTATATGGATTCAATACACTCTTGATTGCATAAATACTTTTTCTACTTCTTCTTTGTTTATTATTATTCTCCATCTAAACTAAAATTTTTAGTAGATATGTATATGCAGTGCCAATCCAACACAAGTCCCTTTTTTACTATTCTTTCCATTTCAGTTCTTGTTTTTTTTTTCATCGTATTCCTTTCTTAATGTTTATATTGACAACATTGTATCGAACAAATATAATTCATCGTGATAAGCAGTTCTATTTATTTCCGTCCCATAGGTTTGATTTTTTACCTGTTGATTCAAATGATGGGTTCGTTGGATTTGATACCCGGAGGAATGACTCTTCTTTATCCATGTTCCGGGATTTTAACCCAAACAAGGTATTGGAAATGGTTGTGTTATTACATGTAAAAGACAACGCATGTAGTCTGAAAACATTTATACTTTAAGAAGATCCAACTTGAATGATGATGGAAAAGTATAGAGAAGATGCTAATATGAGTGCTTGCTTTGAGAAGTTAGAGAAGTTTGAATGGGGATCATGAGACATTGAGACCGACTGCAATTTTTATTTTTGGTGAAAATGCTGATTTTAGGAAATTTTGGTTGCTTTTTTGAAGCCGGAAAGTTGTGGGAAATGGGTTAAGAATGCTGGAAGTTAGTTTGGACTACTGGATTGATTAATAGAAATTAAAGGTATATTATCTGTTATTTTGTGAGCCGAGTCTTTTTACGCGACAGTCCCCGTCATATTTCCAACCCTGGCCACCCCCAAATAACAGAGAGACACGTACCTGATTCTACTGTAAGTCCCTAACTTGAAAACATAGTGAAGTGAAAGTTGGTCAATTGAACAATGGAACCTTTCTGCAACTTGTTTGATATGCAAATGTCATCAGCAATGCATCCAAAGTGGCTTAGAACCATCAGATAACACAACCTTTCTGTAACATTGCTCGTCATTTTTAGTACTTATCCGACCACTTAAGATATTAGTCACTTGAACCACCGGATTCAGATCATTTGAGGTACATTTATCTGTCATTATCTCCGTTAAGGCTCCCGGAGTAAGATTTAAAGCCATTACTTAGATTTTTTTTTGGGGGGGGGGGGGACAGATTCTTCCATTAAAGGGGCCTCATGCGGGAGTGGTTTTGGATCACCTATGATATCACATTTAGGTCGAAAATGAAAATATCTCTGCACAAAATAATTGGAAAGCAGACATCATCATTAAAACACATACCCGTCGATCACTAATAAGAAGATATTTGGTCAACTGAATAATGGAACCTTTGCGCAACTTGTTTCAAACAAAACTGTCATAAGCAATGCAACCTACCCAGCTAAAAGAACCATCAGATAACAAAACTAAGTACCATTGCATGTTTATTGACCGGGGTAACCCTTTACCCAAAAAATATGTACCATTGCCTGTCACCTTTACTACTTTTCTTTTTATCAACCCAATAGTCCAAACTTAATTCCAGCATTCTTAACCCATTTCCCACAACTTTCCGGCTTCAAAGCAACCAAAGTTTCCTATAATCAGCATTTTCACCAAAAAGAAAAATTGCAGTATTGTACATTGGGTCTCATGATCCCCATTCAAACTTTTCTAACTTCTTAAAGCAAGCACCCATATTATCATCTTCTTTACACTTTTCCATCATCATTCAAGTTGGATCTTCTTAAAGTATAAATGTTTTCAGACTACATGCGTCGTCTTTTACATGTAATAAGATTAACCATTTGGGGATTAATTGTGATCAAATCAAGCTTCACAGAAGTCCCTGATTTTTTATCTTTATCATGGGATATAGTTTTCCAATACCTTGTTTGGATTAAAATCCCGGAACATAGATAAAGAAGAGTCATTCCTCCAAAGTCCAATCAGCTGACTCAAGGATATGGTCTTTAACGACTTCCTGTGAAACTCATATTCTCTAGTATAATTACAGCAAGAGCTAGAAATTCACCACAATCATACATGTCTTGATGACTGATTCATGAATCAAATTGTTGAATAACTCAACTTTTTTATAAATAAGCTAAATCATATACTACAGAAATAAAAAAGAGAAATCATTTTCTACCAAATTTTTTCATTGCACATCATACTTCATGAAAACATTCAAGAGCAGCCCCGTGCATCATTCTTAACAGATAAAAGAACAATTAACAACGCGGTTCAACTTCTAGACAAAACAAAAACATACCATTGAGTCACAAAGGAACTATACTTCCTCTCTGCAGCATTCCTAACATAAAAACTTGCTAGGTAGTTCAACTTCTAGATGAAACATAAACATAAATGATTCACAGAAAACCAGGAACTATGATTTTATCATTTCATTCAACCCAATAGTCCATACTTACCTCCGGCATTCTTAACCCAATTTACACAGCTTTTGGGCTTCAAGTGCAACCAAATTTTCCTATAATCGGAACTTTCACCAAAAAGCAGAACTGCAGTATCGTACATTGGGCCTTCTTCCCATCCAAGTTTCTCCAACTTTTCAAAGCAGGCACCAATTTCACCATCTTCTTTATTATCGCTTGATTGACGTTCGCGTTTTCTGCTTTGAGTTTGAGAACAAGAAGAGCACTTTTGTTTTGGAGCCGTGGGTTCATCTGCATGAGGTCTGTCATCATTCACATCAGGATCAACATGATCCTCCTCTAATTTTGGGGGTATAAATTTGTTCACTGAAGGAGTCTGGTTGCCAGGAAATGGTTTTGGATCACCAAGGATGATACAATTGCAACGGATCACATTTAGGTCGTGAACTGATATAAAACTGCACAAAATAATTGGAAGATAAGCAGTCATCACTATGCGAATGACCAGGGAAGGAAAATTTAACAGATTACCATTAGGAGGTGTTTGGATAAGCTTATTTGAAATAGCTTATGCATATGCATAAGGCCATTTCAACCTAGCCTATTTCATTTTGATAAAATAATAAGCTAAGAGAGTGTTTGGGATTGCTTATGTTTATCTGCATATTTTTGTAAAAAAATACAGGAATCAGTTTTTAAAAGTGCTTCTTAAGATGAAATTATAATTATGATTTTACCCTCATATACAACTGAAAAAAGCCCTTAACCAGATACGAAACCCCCTAACATTCGTTTTTCTACTCCTCAAGAAATGAATTTAGATTTTTAAAGAACGCGAATTCAAACACCATATCCTGAAGTGCTTTGTTTTAAGCTGCTACATCTACTTCTGCTTATTAGCACAAAATATAAGCAAAACCCCAAACATCTTCTTAAGGCACCCCAAAACTTTGGAACACATGTAAGAATTTGCTAATACAACATGATTTTATACAACAAAAATTATAGATCTTAACAAATACAGCATGTACTCATCCAATTGCAGACAAAACAAAATGTTTATGTTTGATACTAGTTAGGATTTGTTGGTCAAAATATCAAAGGTTAGACCGCTTAAAAAAAGTTTAAGGGTTGGTTCGGCAATCTTATATGAAATAACTTGCGCATTTTCAAAAAGCCGCGTCTAACTAACTTTTCCAAAATTGAACTTTTCAAGCAGTTTGAAACACAATAAACACATTATAACAAGTCTTCAGAAAAGCTTATCGCCTTTTTATAGTAAAATATTCTAAGAGTCTGAATAGATTATTTTTTTTGCTTTGGACTGTATCAATTTATTTTGGGGTAGAATACCTACAAGCCCGAGCCTGTCAGAGATTCAGCTCGGCTAATTTATTATTATGAAGTTCGAGCTCGTTTTGAGCCTCTTTCTTTAGCTAGAGCACGGCTCGTGAAAATTTTCACAAGCTCGGGCTCGACTAATTCTTAGGACGCGTTAAATGAAGAAAAAGCTAAAATCAAACACGGCTCATTAAGAACACTAAGCTCGAGCTCATTTATTTATTTTGAACTCGTCTATACATAGCTATACGCATATACACAATATATACAACAACAACAACAGCAGCAGCAGCAGCTAAAAATAATCAATGAAACCGAGAAGTAGTATAGAATATTCCCGGGTCGTTTATCCCCAACGAGGCTGTGTTAGAAAATCGGTACAGTCGGAAAATTGGGGGTGTCCGTTTATTAATTCCCCACCGGAGGCTGTGCTTAGAAAAATATCGGTACAGGAGAGAAAAAATTTGGAGTTTGAAATGAGATTATAGTTATTTTTGGAGTTTAAAAGCAAAAATTAAATCAATAATAAATCAAAAACAAAAAAACAGATTTAGAAAAAAAACCTAAAAAATTAAAATTACGAATTAATAAAAAAACACATCCCCACCCCCCCATGCCTTCCGCATAGAGCCCCTCCCCCCTCCCTGTCATCCCTACCCAAACAACCGCACCCACGGTACCAAAAAACACCCCTAAACCCTCCAAAAAACAAAAAAAAACCCCGAATAAACACTTCCCTCGCCCCCCCCCCTCCCCCCCTCCTCCGCAAAAAAAAAACAAGAAAAACACAAAACCCCCAAAAAACAAAACGAAAAAAAAAACAAAAAAAAAAAAAAAAAAAAAAAAAAAAAATAAAAAAAAAAAAAAAATAACAAAAAAAAAAATAAAAAAAAAAAAAAAAAACAAAAACTCCAAAAAACACGAACACCACACCCACCCACAGCCACGTCACTTACTCTAGGAGCCTACACCCATCCTCCATCCCCACTCCTCCACACTAGCACTCCCACTCTCTGACTACTCACTCCGACACACACCACTTACCCTCCCCTCTCTTCTACTTCCCCCATACCCCCCCACTCCTCTCTTCCCCTTACCCTCCCTCCACCCTTGTCGCTAACCCCCCCCCCCCTGCTCAAACATCCCCTCATCCCCTCCCCCCCCCCCCACCCTCCGCCCCCCCCCCCCCCCCCCCCCCACCCCCCCCCCCCCCCCCCCCACCCCGCCCCCCCCCCCGCCCCCCCCCCCCCCCCCCCCCCCCACCCTCCCCCCCCCCCCCCGTCCCCCCCCCCCCCCCCCCCCCCTCCCCCCGCCCCCCCCCCCCCCCCCCCACCCCCCCCCCCCCCACCCCCCCCCCCCCCTTCTCCCCCCCCCCCCCCTCTCCTCAATTTTCAACCACCCACCCCCACACCCCCAACCCACCCCACCACCCAACAAACCCCCCCTACCTCTCACTAAATAAGAGTCAACCCCCCCCCCTAAACCCACCTACCCGAAAGAAAAAAATCACTTTTTCCCCAAACACCACTGTTCCAACCCCCACTTCTACCCCTCCCAAAAAACTCCCACCTTCCCACACACAAAACCCCCCCCCGAACAACTCAAAAACCCCGTTCCCTTGGTGGAGGTGCAAGAACCTACCTCCAAAACACAACCAAAACAACCACCCACCAAAACACCCCCACCACCCAACCCCCCCCTCTACACCCCCCACCACCCCCACAACCCCCCCCCCCCCCCCCCCCCCACCACCCCAAAAAACCACCCCCAACACCACCTCCTCGCAACCCACGAATCCGCCCAACCACCACCAACCCCCCCCCCCCCCTCCCACACAAAAAAAATCAAAAAAAAAAAAACAAAAAACAAAAAAAGAACCAAATACCCCACCCCCAACCCAACCCCAACCCCCAACCGCCCCTCCAACCCCCCCCCCACCCCCCCCACCAACTACAAACAGCCACCAGCACAACAACACCACCCACCCAACAACACAACACCAACCCTCCCCACCCCACAACACCCACCCACCCACCCCCACCATTGCACCCAAACACCCCCTTCCACCCTTCCACCCCCTATCCCACCCCACCCATTCCACCCCCATCTACACCCCCCCCCCCCCCCCCCTCCCCCATACCTCCCCAAACCCCCCCCGCCCACCCCCATCCCCTTCCCCCCCCCCCCCCACCCCACCCCCCCAACACCGCCACCCCTTCAACACAAAAACCAAAAATCGAGGCGTGGTCCCAACATTCCCCACACCACAAACAGTAGTCCAATAACAAATTTACATCAACCTGCCAACAAAACCCCTCCACTAACCAAGACCCCCCTTATATTATCACCCAAAACCCACCACCCCCCTCCCACCACCCCATCCCCCCCCCCCCCCCCCCCCCCAACACCCCCAACACCCCTCCACCCCCCTCCAACAACGCTACATCATCCCCCACCGCTAAATAGTTTCATTTGCCCTTTAGATTGCTAAGCTTATATCCCAAGTACGAGCTTGTAAAATAACTACCAAAAGGGGGAACAAAAAAATTTCTCAAAAATCAGCATCACACAGATCAAATTATGAAAACAAACGGTGTTCCTAAGAAAGCTAATGATGTGTAATAACTAGAAACTGAAAAGCTAATTTCAATTAACCTAAAAACATCTGAAACCTCTGAAATTATTTTTTACAAAAACGACCCTACGAAAGTTTTTCTATTTTTCCTAGGTTAACAATGATAAAAGAAAATTTTAGAAAAAGGAATCACTAATTTTCACTTTTTAGATTTTAAGATATGAATTTTCTAAAATTTAAACTAATTAAAAGCTTAAAAATAATAAAACTATTAAAACTAAAATCCTAAAAATTTTATAAAAATTATACTAAGAAGATAAAATATGCAGAAATTTACTAAAATTAAAAGCCCTAATTTTTAACTTTTTAATAAACTTTAATTAAACTAATTAAAAACCTAAACCTAATTTAGTATTTAACTAATTATTAAAAATAAAATCTTAACTAAGGACTAACTATGAAAGGACTAAAGGACTAACAGTGACAACCTAAAGGACTAACTGAGCTAACAAACAAACTTAGAAAATTTCAAAAACTACCCTGAAGGCCCAACCCGATTACAACTTTAGTCCATTAAGGCCCAAAAATAAGTTGAAATTTAAAAAGTGCTTATTAAGGAAAACTTATAAAAGCAAAGTTAAAGAACAAGGTGTGGTGAATAACTTTAATAAAAGCAATATCAACTGAAAACCCCTTATAAGCTCAAAAAGAGCTTATGTATAAGCTGAAAACAGAAAGTGGGCTTTTGCCCTTAGATTTGCTTATTCAGCTGTAAAAGGCTCAAATTAAGATCAAATTTGAAAACAAAAGGTGTTCTAGAAAGCTTATGATGTGTAATATCTAGAAATGAAAAGCTAATTTACCTAAAAACATCTTAAACCAACTGAAATTGAAGATGAAATTGCTAAACTCAGGAACAAACTCAAATTGTACAAAATCAAATTAAGCTAAAAAGCTCAATAAGCTAAACCAAACTCTTATCTTCTGAAAACTAGTTTATCTACTTATAATCTAAATAACCAAATTATTAAAACCTAAGCTATAAGCTAGAAAACTTGAACTAAAAGCTAAATGCTTAAACCTACTGTTTTTGGACTTTTGAGTTTTTAAGCTACTTTTTAAGCAAAATAAACCTAACAAATTAAGCTGGAAATGTAAAATAAGCAGTGACTTAACTAAAACATCTAGAAAACTAAATTATATCTGAAATTAAGCTCCTAACTCCTACATTAATTAGCTAAAATGAAGCTTCTAAATTCAGCAGTACTTACTGATGTAAGTACTGCTAATAGAACTCTTTGACATTTAGTGATTTTTAAAAGCAAATTAAAGCTAGGAAATACGCAGGAAAATGAAAACTAAACCCTAACCTATATTAAACTATAACTATTCTATAAAATACTCCATTTTTTTAAAAGTTAAGACCTAAGATTGCTAACCTAAATTAGATCAAAAGTAAGCAGTAGGAACTGATTGGTTCCTGCTGATGCACTTTGCACAAGCACACACCAAGTAGTGCAGGTTACCTTAAGGGTAAACCTGCACTTAGGCACACTCAATTAGAGTGTAAGAACACACAACAAGCAAAATCCAAGCCTTGTGTGGCTTGGATTAGATTTTTACAAACAAAACAAAAGGTAATGAAAGTAATACTTTCCTTGAGCCGCGAGAGGTGGTGTTAGATGAAAAGAAAATAGTAATGAAAGTAATACTTTCCTTGAGCCGCGAGAGGTGGTGTTAGATGAAAACTGAGTCAATTGAACAATTGAACCTTTCTGCAACTGCTCTGATCGAATCATCTCATCGATCTTATAATTAATATAAACGTCTTCGCAAACCGAACCGTCTGATACAATGATTTTGTCGTATAATTCTATCTTTTCAACTCTGTTACCTTTAATTTCAGTTTGTGTATTCATACACTTAATATCTAGTACCTGAACAACCGGTTTCATTACTGTCTCATAATTACCGCTTAATAGTATCGATATTGCTCCTGGACTCAGATTAACCGCCATTCTTTCGATTTTGATTTTATTTAATTTGGGGGTTTTGGAAACAAGCCCTACAAGAAAATGAAATGAAATGATAGGGAAATAAAGTGGGGGCATCAAAGACACCGACTGTGGTTAAGTTTATTAAAAAAAATGTTTTTTAAATGTCATGGGTGGCCGACCTTGTAGTTGGCCGTCACTCAACGCGTCCCCCTTTGCAGCTTGCACGACATGCGTGTCTCTTTAGATCAAAATGGAAGAGTTGGTCGTGTATATGATCGAGCATTTTGCAAAAGAAAAAAAGTAGCCAATGACTACTTATTCAAACCGTTAAGGGTGTTTGTTGAAAGAAAAAAAAAATCTTTAAAATTTTAAACTACACGTTTTCTCTTCTATAAATACCACAATACTTCTTGTTTTTTAAACACATTTTCATTTCTCCAACCATTACTCTTCTCCACTATTCTTTAACTCAAAAAATGTCTCACAAAACTTTCAAAATCAAAACAACCCCTGATTAGGAGTCTCCGATAACAAAAGGGTCGGACTTTTTTCAACTAATGAGACCTCGAGCTTTTATCATGTTTACACTTGAGCTTGTAAAGGGTCAACTCAAGCTTGAGCTCTTGTTAGGCTTTTCAAGCGATATGTAAATAAGTTTTTGACTTATGGTGTGTACTTTTATATGAATTTGGTTATATCTATCAAGTTTTTGACAAACTTGTTCATGTAAATGGATAGAATACAATCGTTCGATTGAGGCTCGGCCCATTGATATGCCATTCTACAATACCTGATGTTATTGAAAGTTCATATTTTTGTTTTATTATTTAATGGAGTGACGGGTTAAAACGGTTGGGAATATCAACCTGAACCGGCATGCTTGCTAAACGGCTTACATGAGCTGACATCCTAACTTGTTAGTTCCCGTGTCGTGCTAAATTTTTTACCGCTATTTGGTACATTGATGTCAACTATGAGTTAGTGAGCCAAGCTACTGAGATTGTTTAATAGACGAGCTTGAGCCTGCTCAAGAAACAAATGAGCTTTTAGAACTAACTTTTAACCCACACGTTGCGGCGGGATGATTTGAAATTGGTTTTTATTGATAATGTTTTTTATGTGGTTAAATGTTTTGTCAATTATCAATCTAACCATAATACAATGACTATGAAGTAGCATGCAAGCAAAAATAGCCACCTTCTTTGGAATGCCTTTCAAATTGCTCCTGTAAGGCTACTGAGAACTGAAGGGCAACCACAACCATAGCCATGGTAGGGCGTTCTTTTCCACTGTTTCTCAAACAACGGTCTGCAATTAGTGTAAACTCCTTCAAACATTTTGAGGAAATTTGTCTTATAATATGAGAACTAACAATTTGATATAGTCTTCGTTCTTTGACACACTTTTGATCGCAATTTTCCATATTCTAATCCTTCTCGCTAAAATGTGTATCAACTACACGCCTTCCAGGTAACAACTCAAAACAAAACAACCCCAAAAGCATAAACATCTAATTTCCTTGTCAAGCACGGTTAGGTTAGTCATAAACCGAATGCGAAGTTTAGACTTACAAAGTTTAGAGCTATCGTTCGTAGTGACAGTTGCACTGAAATTATGTATCCATAAATGCACATATTCATGGATACAGAAATGTAGTTATAAGAAGGCGTTTAGGCATATTAGAAACAAATATGCGGTTATAAGTACATATTAAAATCACACATTTATTTGTAGTACCCAATAAGTAATCCGAACTATGTTGTGGTGAGCTTGCTGCCAATTATGGATATCTTACACGACATCATTAGCAGCCGTTGTCAATTATGTTGTGGTGAAACCTTAGGACTACCTTTAGCAGTCCCACTCGCTACATACAAACCTAACCTGTTGGTTTCAAAGACTTATCACATACTTTCGAAGTCAGGACTTTGTATTATTAATGCCTCTTTTGATTATCCAATAAGTACCAAAATTACGGTTAAAAAAGCACTAATGAACTTTATATTACCTGATTTTCGTTATTATGTTCTTCATCCAGTGTGCTGACAATCGCCTTCGCAACATGATTCAGTTTCCAGGGCCGATTCGCTTCTAACTCATGATCTGCCTCAGTTACGATGATCATAATAAATTCTTAGTTTCGACAAACTCTTTCTTGTCTTCTTCTTCATCGACCATTTCTTCCTCACTGTCATTGCATGTTAGAGGTTCCTAACCCTCAGAAATAAAAATACTATCACAAAAATAGTTATACAACAACAAAGTAATGGATCCGTATAAGTGTACCATAGGCGTTATGAATCGGTTCATTTTGAACCGTTTTTTGGCAGGATCGATTGATTTACTAGTTCCTTGTTGCATTTTTGTGTTTATTTCGTGATTTTCACGGTTAATATTTGAATATTTTTGGATTTTTTTGTTTAGGGTTCGATGTATAGAGAAAGAATGTGTGTGATGTGTGTGTTTTTTTGTGACAGGAAATTGGGGATAGTTGGGGTGGTCTACATATTTACATGTTTAGTCTCTCCTTCTTTTTTAAATTATTTATATTATTAGTCCCTTCGTGTTTTTTATAGTATTTGTTCATATGATTTGAACGGTCCAGATTGGTCCCTCAGCATGTGAGGGAAAACATGTTCTCAAAATAACTCAACTATTTTTTTTTTGAACGGCAACTTTTATTAAACTAGCAAGGTGCTAGAGAAAATTACAAAGAAATTAAATGAGGGTTTTTAAGCCAATCAATCCAATTAAACTTCCTATTACAACGACTATGACACCAATTGAACGCGCACAAAACTAAGTCATCAAAAAGCGTCGACCGCCTGGGAGGATTATCCTGAAAGACACATTTGTTTCTGAAATTCCATAAAATCCACCACGCAGTGTAAAACACTCCCTCCAACAACTCCTTATTTGCCGACGGTAACCGAGTTGAAGAGAACCAATTGTGCCAATCCAAGAACGAGCTCCAATCCTGTTGGTCTAGACCCCACCAGCGACAAACACGTCTTAAGACACTCCGAGCTAAATGACACTGAAATAAGATGTGCTTGATGTCTTCAACAACATGCTTACAAACAGGGCAAATAGTCGATTCAAGAACCACTCCTCTATACGCCAAATTCAGTCTTGTCGGTAAGCAATCTCTTCTAG
>BQNB010049795.1:14840-38991 GCA_026074375.1 Tanacetum coccineum
TGGGTAGGAACGTTACCCCCGATCCAAAGCACACAACATTGGGTAGGAACGTTACCCCCGCTCCAACAACGCATAACATTTAGCACATAACATATAATAGCTACATAAAAGTCCATGCGTAAATTAAACCACATAATCACAGCAATTAAAACATTTAAAAAAACCTTTGCATCATTTCCATCCTAAGAAAACATAGTAAAAATAGGACTATAAAACTCACCTGATGCTCAGCTACTTGACAGAATCTTGCAAACAATCTAAACACAACAAAAACACAAGTTACACTCGGTTAGGCTAAATGCCCAGACCAATGTATTACACAAAGTTTGTAATCCTTTAAATACATCTCCCATATCATTTTCATACCCTATATAACCTTAACCATTAACTTCCAATTTCACAGCTTCTGACTGAATTTTGTAGTCACTTCATGACCACAAATAAAATACTAAAACACCTAATTGATGGTTCTCCTTACATCCCATATCTCCCCAATAAGTTATGAGCTACTGTGTTTTAAAAAAAAAAAATACTAAGTGGAACTATTTTATAAAAGTTCATCATTACAAAGTACTCAGATTCGGATCTGAATGCACACCAAAAAGTTTGACGTCTTTAAAAATACTTAGAAAATGTTTAATCCCTAGCCCTTATAAGTGGTGTTAATAGACACCTAAAATATGACCCATGATTTTTGGCTAACCCTAATTTGAAATTTAAGTAGGGGTATTACTCTCCGAAATCAGACCCAAATCTGACCCGAATTTACTGTTTTGATAACTTTTTTGCAAAAATTATTTGACTAACTTCCCGACCTCAAAACCTTTCGAGGCCGGACTTTTTGGAAACTAGACTCTCTGAACTTATCAATAGACATAAGATTCATAAAGAAAAACATTATCATCATTGAGATATCCATCGAACAACATGAACTAATATTCTGCTCAAACCTAATTCCTATTCTAACGCGATCCAACCCTACCAATTACATCAATATGATCCTAATTTAACCTTAAACACTCTAGCATGATTAATATATTCTTAATTACAAAAGTTTTAAAACCCTAATGATTCACCATAATAATTTTTACATGATTTAAAGAAAACTAAACAACTACGGTTTATGAACATACCTTAATCCTTGATTCTTGAAACCCTAAATCACCAAATTGATCTTGAATAAAAAAAATCTTTTTTTTCCTTCTCTCTGCTTTAAATCGACCGGTTATAAAAAATAGGGGAGATGAGATTTGTATTTACAGTGTTTGCAAAAAGAGTTTGGATAATTACCTAATTAGAATTGTAGTTAGACTAAAATTTGTTTTCTTTCCTTCTTTTTCTCCCATATCCGGCCGACCATACCCCTAATATATATTATTTATTTATTATTATTTACACAAAAACCCTTTAATTTTATTATTTTTATAAAAATCTTTATTTATTTAGACATCCTTCTACATAAAACTAGCTTTAAATACCTAAAAAAAATAAATTCATTTCATACTTTATTTCTCCTAACTTAATAATACTAAAATCTACTAATTAAATTTCCAAACTTAATTTTCTATTCTCGCGAATTCCTATTATTTAAATACATAAATACATAATACGTACACACATAAAAGGATACCATTATTTTCATTGTCACTAAAATGTGAACAAAATAAAATATCCATAACAACCATAACTTCAATTACCATGAGACGATTACGCTCACAGATTGATAATCAAGCTCACATAAGAACACATAAACACATAATTATTAAAACACATAATGAGGCTTAAGTCAATACTAATGGTTTGACTAACCTGCTCAAAGCACAGTTGTCACACACACCATGGAGATATTTAAGCAAACACGACTCATGGGTTTAAGCACCGATTCCATACCCCCACCTGCATATGAAGAAAACTTTGGCCATAGAAACTTTGGCCATGGAAGGATGCACTACCATCAAAGCTTATTCATTGGAGATGAATACAAACATGACAAAGGTGAGAGGAGAGGAATTAGGCATTTGATGAGGTTAGAAAATAGATTATGGGAGGCAAGGATGAAGTCATGTAAGGACGTGTGACTTCGAGTCTAACTACAAAACTCGTAAATAAAGAAAAGCGCTTTTTGGGAGGCAACCCAATATTTATTTTTCTGGCATATTAGGAGTGTCTTATGTTTTAATTCTTTATCGTTTGTTTATTATGTTTGAATTAGTTTGTAATCATGCTTTGTTTGTTTGTAACTTCGTCTTATTTGCAATCAAATGTATTTTGCAACAAAATAAGTGTAGGAGAATTATCCGATTTTTAAAACCAAATTCAAACATTTAAAATAAATTGTTTAGATTAATTCGCGTCAGTTTCGAGTCATATGATTGAATTGATAATTCTCAGGATTTTATGCAGCATTTTGTACAGGGAAATAACATATAAGAATAAGTGCAGGAAATTTTTCATGAAAAACAAAAGTTGAGTTTTCACAGAGTGTGGAGACGACGTCATGATTTACACGCGACGCCGTCACCACGACACCTGTGACGGCTTTAGGATATCCCTGACGGCGTCAAACGCTCAGATACAAGAAAACTAATTTTTTAAAAGTATTTTTGAAAATAAAACTTGTACAACACTTAAGAAAGTTATAATTCTTTTATAAACTTGCAAAACCCTGAGTTTAACAATTCTCTCATCTTATCTTTACTGCTTTATAAAGTCAACCTTAATTTCACATTGTATATTATTATATCGTACATTTTATGCTTGGTGTAGTTGTCTTTGTCTTTGATTACATGTTATATTTGATGAGAAGTAGCTTGGAAGTTTTTAGGAAGTTTCATTGGACAATTCTTGGAGGACGATTTAACCAGTTATCGCATGTTTCTTCTCCATTATTGAGCAAACCAGGGGAGTACTAGTTTCTTTTACTTGTTTCCTTTTCCCTTAATTCGTTTTACGGGTACTTCTATAGAACATTGGGGACAATGTTCAACTTAAGTGTAGGCAGGAAAACAAGCCTTAGAAACTATTCTTTCATTTGCCATTTGCTTTGTCCTTAAAATGATGGGTAATATATCTAAACATAACATAAAAAGGTAATTTTGACCCAAATTTTTTTTAAGACACATACCGACAAAAACCGAGTATTAATAGCGTCTCATGGATAGGAATGTGTATGACTAGCACAAAAACCCTCTGAATTCCACCCCAAAAAATGTGAGGTTCGCCTTTAGATCTTTAGGAATTCGAGTATCCATTATTAATACCCAAGATAGTTTATACCTTTTGCTTTCTCGAGTTAAAGAGTGAGCAGTCATATGTATCTATTCTGTCGTTACGGATGTGTACGTGTGGTCTTTGTCACCTTTCCTGGAGGATTGAGATCGGTATTAAATTATATGAGTGTACCGGTAGTATATTAAATTCTAGAACTTGTTTTTGTGATGCATCCCGAGACCTAGCATAGGTGAGAAATTAGGAATTTGCATTGATAAGAGTCATAGATTAACCTATGTTTCAAAAACTTGTAATTGTTATAAATGGTCACAACATCACCGATCAGTAACTAACCCACACCCTTGCCCATGCACTCACGTTAGTGAGGCAGGATACCCTAGTACAACCCTCCCGACCTATCCTTTTTCACGTTCTACGTAATTTTTTTGTAAGCCGGACTATTAATGGAGAGCATTGTCCACCCTTAAACCAATCGTATTTACAAGAACCCAAATTGCCTTAAGCCTACCTTGTATGTACTCACAGTTTATACACCGTTATTGTGTTTAACCCAAGTTAATTATTGAGTACACGGTTGCTAAGTCCTTATCCTTGTAAATACTATTTTGGGATGATTGGGATTCATGGTAGTATTTATTTCGCGGAAGAATGGGGAAGAAAAGTTAAGTCAATACCCCCCATACGTTTGTTAGATGATCTCCATGTTATTTTGATCCACCTCAAATCGGGTCATAGAATAGTTCATTTGTAAAGTATGTAAAAGCTTAAAATGTAGTGGGTACAGTGTTTAAAACCCTAAGTTATGATGTATTATGTTATTAAAAAAAACAGAAAAAAAGAAAAGAGATTGATGTAGAGTTTGTATATCTTCGTCCGAGTCTTGGCTTAGCAACCAAACCAGCGTGTATTTGTGTAAATAATTAGCTAACTCTTCCACTTCAAATTCACCTAAAACCACCCAAATGTATCCCATCCATTTCCGTTTCCATTATATGTTATCTTACACCTACACCCCACAACCCTTTAAAAAGACCTCTTAAATAGTAATGAATAATGCTTGCGCCTAGCGGTGGAGGTTTGATCCTTTACTAAGCCTATGGTAATTTATATGCTATGATAGGTAATGAGTGTTGATTTTCTGTTTCCCCCTTATGTTATAATTTATTATACACCCGAGAGAAAAAAAGAATCCCAAACACTTATGTGAGGTGCTAGAGTAAAAAAGAAGAAAAAAGCAAAAAAGAGAAGTGAAAAGCTAAAATGTTAAATCAAAAGTGTCCATGAAGAAATTGACCCCGGTCCCCCTTCAACCCCGTACCTTGTCCCACGCCTACTTAGTCTCCATAAGTGTCCACCATACACTAAAACAAATGAACGGGCATCACACCCGCGCTGTACCCCACCCTCCCCCCCCCACCTAACCTCCCCCGACCATCCTCCTCCCCCATGTTATAAACACCGCATCCGAAAAATTCGCCCGCTTTCGCATCCTCTTCCCGTTACAGCCCCCTCCCTAACCCCTCAATTACACAGACCTCCCACGACGATTTCTAACAATAACCCCCCTGGTCTGCCTCTATTCAACCACTACCTCTTCTCCTACTCAGCCTCACCCCCCACTTCCCATCTACACTTCCTCCCACCCCCATCATAAATCACCTTCCTACAACACCTCCCACCGCTCCCCCCCCACCATACCGCGCACCACCCCTTCCTTCCCATCCCCACACTTAGCTTACGACCAGCGATATCCTCTCCCTGCCCCCAATCTACCGATCCTAACAACCGCCCCTCCCCAAGCATCATCTTCTAAGACATAAATAGCGCCTCCCAGACAAACCAGCACACCTCCCTCCAATAATTTCCCCTCCCCACCCCCCGCCTTTCCCACACACCCCCCCCCACCCACCCTCCACCCCCTCCACCACCGTTACCATACCCCCCATACCCACTAAAACCCCCCTCCATCAACCTACACCCCACACCTACTTTATATTACCACCTCCCGCCCAGCATCCTCTCGACTCAACACTCAGCCAGCGCCCTTCTCTTGCCTCCAACCCAGCCACACCCCAGCCCCCTCCCTACCGCAACAACACACTACGCCTGCCCACTAATAAGAGCACCTCCATACCCAGTTACACCCACCTATCGTTAACCCTTCGATCCCCCCTCCCTAAACACTACTATATCCACCCACACCCCTTTCCGCGTCACGCGCGCTTTCATTCTGCCCTCCCACCCAACCAACATTCACCTGCCATTCTTCGTTCTTTCCCCCATCACCCCCCCCATCAAACCTATCCGCCCCTTTCCCCCCACACTCCCCCAAGCACCACTATTCCGACACCCCCCGCACCCTCGTCTCTCTCGCCACCACAAACTACACCTAAACCACCCCCACACCTCGCGCCCCCTCCTCCACCCCTGCACCCCTCCGACTCCCCTTTACTCACCCTCCCACCACCCCACTTCTCCCCTTTACACTGCGCCTCCCGACCTCCTCACCTTCAACAGACCCTCGCGCAAACCACTTTTAGTTCCAGCTATTCTCCTCGCCCCCCCCCTCCTAATGCTCACCCACATCAAAAGCCCCTATACCTATCGCCCTACCACTACTACCCCCATACCACCAACTATTCTCAGTCCCCTTCTCCCACCTTCCCTCCCTAACGACAAGCACTCCCCACATAACTCAGATCCCAACCTCCCCTACCACGTTAATACCCCCTCTTCCGTCCTACCACGTCCCCAACACCTTACTCTTCCCCTCCCTTTCCAGTCTCCGCCCTCCCCCCATTCTCCCCACAATTTCCGTAACTTAGCCACCCAGCCCCTCTTCCCCCACGCACACCCCTACGTCCCCGACTACCTCTGCCTTTGCACCAGTTTAAGACTTCTCACCACGTTCTGCTTTCACAGTACCCCCTCCTCCCTCTCTCCGCCCCACTACCTCTTCACGCACCCATTCTGTTTTCCACTGCCCTAATCCTACCCGAATCCCAGCACTATCACGCCCGCCCACCCCCCTCCAACTCAATTCCCCAACCCGCAATCTTCCCTCCCCCCCTTGACACAACACTCTTAGAATGAACAGCAAACCCTAGGCAAATCAATACGATGACAAGACAGGATATGTGAAGTGAAAATACATTAAAACGTAGGTATAACTGTCCCCAATGGAAACACCCCCATAATCATTATAGCAACGCAGCGGAAAAACCACTTGGGGTGCAACAATCATAGTACATACACACAAGATACAGAAAACGACCTCAAAATGAGATGTTTAATTAGAAAATTTCCACAGTCGATTAAAATTTCAGAGTAAAATCAACAGGTCCTAATAATTTGCATTTAAACAAAAATACACAAGAGATCAAACATGACACCTATGTATTATTTAAAGAAAACAATCATCGGAATGTGAAGAAAACTGAGTCTTGAGTATTTGTTGATAATTCCTCGCATCTCGAATGCTCCCAATGCTCACTAGCAAAATAATAACCTGAGAAAAATACATGCAAAATAACGTCAACATAATGTGGTGACTTCATAGGTTAACGTAAAAGGCAGTATGAAATAGTTCAAGAAATATTTCTGTAAGAAAGAACGTACCACATTCAAAAGTAATGTTTTTACGAAATCCAATTAATTGTCAATAACCATTGAGTGAATCCAAAGAGTTTATAAGAGATAAAAAGAGGAACACAAGTTTGGTTCATCGTGACTTAGTTGTACGGACATAGTCATAATCACGTTCTATTTGCAATGATCTCATGACAAAAGACCCGAAGCCTTGACGTTAACACATATCATATGCATTCCTTGTTGCCCATGAAGTAGGTAATATTGCTTACACCCTAAATATCTAAATACAAATTGTCCGTTGACTGGGTGCTTTCGAAAGGATATCGATGTCATACCCCCGGACAGGGCTGTCAAACCCCAATAGATCATTTATTTGTACTAGCGCTCACACTTATAGGCAATTAACATTTCATGATATTGGGGTCTTTGGCAAAAACTACTACATGCAATTGATCACATATTTTGGGTCCATCATACCATAAAGTTTCTTGTGTCACAGTTTTATAAAACAAGCATGTACGAAACATGTATTAGAAATCCAGTGTAGGCAAGTACAAGCTTTATAAAACCATACATGAAACTCTTATGTAGTAGTACCGATAAGTTATTACGGTAAAATAAGCATGTATCAAACATGTATTAGAAATCATGTGGAGATAAGCAAAGCTTTTAGTAAAAACAATTCATGTAAACGCTTATGTAGTAGTTAACCGATAAGTTATTCCAAGGTAAACAAGCAAGGGATGTATTCTCACCCCATAAATAGGTTTATGAAAACCATTAAAAATAAAAGGTGGGGCTATGAACTCACGCTTGATGTTGGCAGAAAACTAGCAGAAATGCAAATAATAATCACTAGCATAGATGGATAAAAACGGAAAAGAAAACAGCTCGAACCAAGAAGATGCAGCTTAATTTAAAAAACGGGCTATATCCTACTACATAGGATAAAGAATATTTTGGGGGTTTTTCCGATGTAATGATTAGAAACATCAACCGATACGTTGATATGGGATTTGGGATTAGCAGTTGGTGAGTTTGGTGGGTGGTTTAAATAAAATACACCGAAAAGAATACACCAAGGTATGTAATATATCCCGTAAATATTAACATATAAAAAAACAATTATATATATTCATGTGGCGATCATATAATAAGACATAACAAACAAAAGAAATAAGTCGGCAACATAAAATACTTACACGTATAAATTAAGAAACGTAAGAAAAATAATCGAAACATTAAATTCAGAGCATATTTTTAAATTTCACTTTACTAAATAAAAAAAACATCTTGCATAAAATTAAACACGTGTTATGAAAAGATATGAATATATTTCTATGACTTTTTAAAGTTTGTACAAAAGTTATAGTCGGGAATTATAAAATAATATTTTATAATTTAGTATTTCGTTACGCGTTTTCAAAACTAGTTATCTTGTTAAACAATATAGTTTTCGTTAATTATACCGAGTCAATTGTATTATTAACAAATAAAAAAATCTTAAAACATAATAACTAGTCCCTTTTATCGGGTTTTCTAAAATAATAAAAGTCTTAGTGAAAATACTGGGTACAGTAATTTTTAGAAATTTCGGCATGACCTTGCCGTTTATACAACGTTTCCCTTATTCATAAATTTCAATATTTTTCCACTCTTTATCAATCTATGTTGCAAACATCCGCGTTTTATAATATATATATATATCTACGAAATCAAACAAACAATTACAAAACAAATATAACTGAAACACACCTTTGGTTTGAGCTGCAAATCAAACGCAACCCTAAAGCTGTAAAACAGCGAACCAAACGCACCCTAGTGGGCCGTAAAACGCAGAACCAAACACGCCCTTATGGGCTGTTAAACCCATGACCAAACGCCCCTGTTTGGCAGTTTATACACCAAAACCAAACGCACTCTTATTGTTGTTAAACCCATGACCAAACGCCCCTGTTTGGCAGTTTATACACCAAAACCAAACGCACTCTTATTGTTGTTATTCACAGAACCAAACGCCCCTAAGGCTGATACAACGCAGCAACAAACACACCCTCGGCTAATTACTACAACCAAACGCAGCCCTGTGTGGGTTTAATAACAATCAAACGCACCCATGGTTGGCCAGAACAAGCACCGATCCAACGCACCCTTGTGCGAGAATGAAAACAACCAAACGTACCCTTGTGCGGAAATGGAACAACCAAACGCACTCTTCGCTGGTGCAACCCACAACCGAACGCACCCCCAGCTAGTGCAAAAAAAATCAAACCGAACGCACCCCCGACTGGTGTAAAAATCAAACGCACCCTTTTTGTGGTGCGGACACACTAAAAAAACAAACGCACCTCTTAAGTTCTTGCTATAACCAAAACGCACTCTTATGGTGGTTTTGGTGCTGCTGGTTAGCGGCAGCAGTGGGGTGGTCGCGGTGGTGTGGAGATGGAGGTGGTGTGGCAGCGAGGTGGTGAGGTGGTGGTGATGCATAGCGGTGGTGAGGGTGGCTGCGAAGGGATGGTGGTGAGGTGTTGATGGTGGTGTGGGGTCTGCGGTGGTGGTGCGGCGGAGAAGGAGTGGCAGCGGGGTGATGAGATGATGGAGCGGCGGCTGAGCAACGGAGGAGGGGGGCGGCGCGTGGAGAAGCGCGAGTATGGGGATCGAGTGGATCGGGCGATGAGAATCGTTTTAGGTTTCGGTCGGAAAAGTCCGCCGGAAAACTTTACCGCGGCGGCTAAGGGCGTGGTGCCACGGCTGGTCCGTAATTGGGGAGGGAGAGAGGAGATGGGGGGAGTGAGGAAGATGATGTATTTGTGTGTGTTTATATTTTTAAAAAAATGAAAAAAATGTATGGATTTATATATATATATATACATAATATATATAATATATAGATATTATATAGTAATATATAAATATATAATATATATATATATATATATATATATATATATATATATATAAAGTTATAAATTAAAAAGTGTTAAGTGTATGAAAATTAGGGTAAATATTAAAAATTATTTTCCAGGGACTAAAGTGTAACTTTTAGTAATCTTTTATAAAATAAGTGGTTCGGACTCGTTGGAGAGCGACTTAACGGATGATTCAAGAATACAAACTATTGCTGCTTGATTTCCAAATCATATTTCTGATAAAAATGAGTATTTTACTTGATAGAATTTCGTAAACATTTTTATAACATTTATAAAAATATGTTATTTATTTGGTGACTCGGTTAAAATAAAAACGAATTTTTAACTCGGATATTCGCGTTATCGACAACGATTAAATAAATAAATATTAAATGTTTTTATTTAATATTTTTATTAAATGTATAGTGATAATTAAAAATAAATTTAATTATTCGTGTGTGTCGGTACCCGTTGTGTGCAGTTTCCAAAACTTTGTGAGGCTGTTTTAGCCCTCTTCTGCTTGTTTTCAAGTCTCGGGTAAAACTAAAAAGTTGTCTGAAATCATCGGTTTACATCAAATTGCTTTAGGTCCCGAAACGTGAAAACTGTGATTTAGTGGTTCATTTTTGATAAATCAACTATGAATTAATATATATCCCTTTTTCGTTTTTGGATCAAATAAAAAAAAATTTATAAACGACAAACATGTAATAATAAATATGATTTATTATTTAAATATGTTCCGAAAATTGACGGTTGTTATAGTCTTCCCACCTTAAGAGAGCGCCCGACCCGATGCTCCAAGATTGATTTATATTCGTCCTTGGTTTACTAGAGATTAGATGAGTGGATATACCTAGGTCATTGTCGAGGTTTCCAACGAAAGCTTGAGTGAACAAAGGTCAAAGCATAGGATATATGCAATCGATATGAGCGAATGAATCAAATGTAATGAGAATCTTCAAATGGAAGGATGTAATCAATACTAAGAAGAATGCCATTGGAACGAAGATTTTTAATTGAATTTAACAAGTCGTCAATTCTTGAAAGTGGTTAATGATTTATTACTATTTAATTTTCAAGTTCGCGGCGGTCGATACACATTCGGAGAAATCCATATAACAAATCACAAGGCAAAAGAAATTCATAGCCCAAGGAATTATTCATACGGACGAACACACGCTATGTCGGATACACATAAGCCCACTCATTTATAATTTGTCACTTACAAAAAGAAGCATCCCAATCCTTGTAAGTAAGAATTTATAAACTTATGGTTCAGCGGTTTATAATTTTCTTATTCAAATGAAGAAGCGTCCTAATTCATTTCAATAAGACGATTATAAATCATCCTACTTAAGCATGACCGACACAATGCAGGTAGGTGTACCCACGATCCAAATTCCTATCATACGTTAGCCATAACACCAAGGCGACACAACGACCGTAAATAGTTAAACTCACATGAATCACTTCTATATAAATAGACGACAATCCAGAAGATGAGCATAAGAGATTAAAAGGAGGTAGCTCATATACGTACGGGTATCGTTATATAACACTAGTATTGATGTTCTAGTGAGAAAACAAGAAAATAGGAAGTATGCGATAATCGGGGTGGTCAATATATATAACCGACCGATATAAGGTAAGTAATAAAGCGTCGTAAGATAGATGTAAGAGAGCGAAATCATAACCAAGTGTTAAATACTCATTATTCATGTAATAGCCATAGGGATACAAAAGAGAGCATATAAGTTACCTGGGAGCAAGCACGCGCGGATATTGGACAATGGTGAAAGACTCTTAATATTTTTTGAAAAATGGTTATAGTCTAGGGTTTTAAAAACGACCTAGTTCGCTACAACAATTGCTCTGATACCAATCTGTAACACCCCCATAATCACAGCAACGCAGCGGAATACCACTTGGGGTGCTACTTCATAGTTCATACACACAAGTTACAGAAAACGACCTCAAAAGAGACGTTAATTAAAATGTCACATTCGATTAAAATTTCAGAGTAAAATCAGGTCCCAATAATTTGCTTTTAACAAAAATTACAAGAGTTCAAACATGACTCATTTGTATATTTAAAGAAAACAATCATCGAATGTGAAGAAAACTGAGTCCTTGAGTTTTGTTGATATCCACGCGTCTCGAATGCTCCCAATGCTCAGCTAGCAAAATAATAACCTGAGAAAATACATGCAAAAACGTCAACAATAATGTTGGTGAATTCATAGGTTTAAGTAAAAGCAGTATTGAAATAGTTCAAGAAATATTTCTGTAAGAAGAGTAGCGTTACCACATTCAAAAGTATGGTTTTCGAAATCCAAGTAATGTGTCAATAACCATTGAGTGAATCCATAGAGTTTATAAGAGATAAAAGAGAACACAAGTTTGGTTCATCGAGTGACTTGTTGTACGGACAAGTCATTAATCACGTTTCTATTGCAATGAGCTCATGACACCGAAACCTTGACGGTAATGCATATCATATGCATTCTTGTTTGCCCCCGAAGTAGGTATTATTGCCTTATACCTAAATTCTAAATACAAATTGTCCGTTGACTGGGTGCTCGAAAGGATTCGATTCATACCCCCGGACAGGGCTGTCAAACCCAATAGATCTATTTATTTGTACTAGCGCTCACCCATTATAGGCAATTAACAGTTCATGATGTTGGGGTCTTTTGGCATAGCTACTCATGCAATTAATCTCATATTTGGGTCCAGCATACCATAAAGTTTCTTGTGTTCAGTTTATAAAACAAGCATGTATCTCCCTCGCGGGGTTTATAAATATAGTTTAAAAGTTGAAAGGCGAGGCTATGAACTCACCTTAAGAACAATTAGATCAGAAGTATTTCAAGTCTTAAATGAGCGGAAAGTACTCCTAGGCACCTCCTAAAATACGTGACGTGATTTAGTACGTAGAAAGTAACAATACGTAAAAATTAAGCATGTGATCATGAGATGGTTTCGAGATAATGTTTGGATTCCACTGGACTTCCCCAAGTCCTTTTTAATCCCAAATTGACTTGTGACCTGGTCTTATAGGCAAATGAACATCTACCAAGTTTTGGCTTCTAACTTTTATTTTATCATGGTGTACTATACGTTTTAAAATTTTTAGACTAGACGTAAAAATTAGGTTTCTGAATTTAACTTGACTTCATGGACTCATATCTCCTAGCTCACAAATGTTCTATATGTGAGGCTTTTACCCCTGGAAAGATATTTGAGTCTAGTTTCCATAAATGTAAGTCTCATAATTTACAAAGTTTTCGTATATTATGTGAAAGACCCGTTTACCCCTGTTGTCCAAAACAGAAAGGTAGTAAAAATTTTTAACCCTTTACTAAATGGCATTAAGCTCAAACCATGATAGCATGAAGGTGAGGTCAAAGGATGGTTTTATTATGATGTCTACTATGACCAAACCTTTAAGATCTTTTAATGTATTTCAAAAATTTAGGAGTTTTATCTCGTATTCTAAACATAGTCCAGATTTGACCTATTTCTTGTTTTGGCCCATAACTCTCTCATCTAAGGAGTTGGTTTGAGCATCCAAACTATAATATGATGCTAAGACATTGTATTTTCCGCCATTTAATGAATCATAGTCTCCAGGACAAATATTTTTAGAAAATCACACGTTCTGCTACTGTTTCCAAAATAGTGCCAATATTTCAACTCAAAACCTTTTTAAACATCATTTTACTTCATCTAAGACCTAACCCAATGCCATAACTAAATGAAAACACTCTCAAGAACATCATCACATATATATATTCAGAACTTAAACATTCATTTTCATGGATTAAAATTAAAGAAAACAAGAAATAAAAAGATAAGACTAATAAAAGAAAGATTAGTGCTTACAAAATGAAAGATTAAGGCTAGTGAATCAAACAAGAACACCCTTCTCTTGTGTGGGCTGATTTGAACCAAATAACACAAGGTTAACAAGCTTCTAACCCTCCTCTAACAATGGTAATACTCTTCTAACAAAACCCTAATCAAAACCCTCAAGAAAACCTCAATAAACTAGCCCTAACTTCTTCAAATCTTCAAGAAAAACTACCAAACTTTGCAAGAGACTTTGGGATGGTGTTGAGAGGATAAAAATGAGATGAACAATTTAGTATGATGATGGTGGTGGTGAGGCTAGAATCGGCAGAAATGGAGACCAAAAGGAAGAGAGAAAAGTTTAAACTTTGTGAAGTGAAAAGTTTGCATGTGTGGGGAAAAGAGAAGTATGATGAGATGTTATAGAAAAGAGAAAAGAGTGGAGTGTTGGGGTGGGTAAAACCGGCCTAGGCCTTGGGTTTTGTGTCAAATTATTTTATTTTTTTTGATTTTTATTTGTGTATAATTTAATTAAAGTGTGGTGTAAGATTTAATTTATTAAAGGTAAGGTTTTAGGTAAAAACGCGAGTTTTAGTAAGAATTTACGTAAATGCGAAACACAACGGAAAATGAAAATAGTGTAAATTATAATCATCGGGGAATATTATAAGATTATTAAATACATTAAGATGCAAAAGCGGGGGGGGGGGGGGGGGGGGGGGGGGGGGGGCCCCAAGGGAGGGGGGGGGGGGGGGGGGGGGGGGGGGGGGGGTGTGGGGGGGGTGGGGGGGGGGGGGGGGGGGGGGGGGGGGGGGGGGGGGGGGGGGGGCGGAATAGATTTCTAAATACGGCTTACGCAAAGCTAAAAACGAGAAAATCTTACTAAATCGGGTAAACGTAAAATTAATAACTTTGCTTAAAATGAAAAATAGAAATAAAGCTCGGAGTAAATAGTGACCTTAAATACGGAATGTTACAATTGCACAGTTCCTTACGCAATCTTCATCTCATACTCTTCTTATATACATGCCTAATAGCTCTCTTATCGATGATCACATTTCGACTACATGGCGGTTTTGATTCATTGTCCTAAGCACAACATGGTGCGTATTTGAAGAAGTTGATAGGGAATGCTGAGTTTCACAAGATCATTGATTTTCTTAAGCGAGTTCCGTTATCTGCTCTCACTGTAAGTCCAGTAGTTTCTACTACTGTTGAAAGTTTTGGGACGTCTACATAGTCTAAAAATAATCAACAATGTTAGGCACATTACTGCCAAAGTAGCTGGCAAGCCTGTGTCTATCTCTGAGGCATCAATAAGAAGTGATCTTCTTTTTGATGATGCCAATGGGATAGACTCATTACCCAATCAGGCTATATTTGATGCTATACAGCTTATGGGGTATGAAGGGGATTTAACAGTGTTAACATTTAACAAAGCTTTGTTTTCACCCCCAATGAAGGTTTCTAATTCATACAATGAATCATTGTCTTAGTTCAAAAAGCACCTCTTGGGATCAAATTCCTACTAATATTGCCACTGCTATCATTTTGTTTAACATCTAATCAGAAGTATAATTTTTCTAAGTTAATTTTTGATGGATATGCTTAGACATTTAGATACTAAAAGAAAGTTTGTCATGTACCCATGGTTGTTTTCCATCTTTTTAGAATAAACAAATTGCAATGTACATGTACCTTTAGATCATTTTCTTGTAAATGCTTTAACAAGTAAGGTCTTTTCATTCATGGTTAAAAAGGGTAAACATTTATCAAGGAAAGTCACCCCTTTATTTGCTTTAATGTTGGTACAACCAACTGAGGATGAGGGTGATCCTTCAGAAAGACCATCTAAAGCACAACCTACACCCTCTCTTGCTCACACTAGTGAAGTACCTATTGAGCCACAGACTGCCCCATCCCCTAGACCTTCACCTTTTACAATCATTCCTGATTCTATTCCAGAAAGTTCTGGTGGGAATCTTGGAGGTCATTCATCCAATGATAAATCCCTTTCAGGGAATGGGGTGAAAATGACAACTACAAAAGGTCTATGGATCTTTGTCTATCTTTATGTGCGCAAGGTTTCAAGATCAAGCCAAGAAATACAACACTTGAAGGCTCAGATCAAAAAGCTCAAGAAGCAAGCTAAACCTGTAATCAAACATCACAGAGCATGGATGCAAAGTGTCTCCTTAAAGCAAAGATTGGCAAGAAAGAGATCCTCAAAGAAACAATGGGTGCACAAAGAGTCTATATCCAAACAGGGGAGGAAGTTTGCTAAAGGTGAACCTTTAGTCCAATCTATTTGATGAGATTCCTGAGGATACACTTGATCATATGGAAACAGAGAATGCTCAGGATGTAGGGAGGACAAGAGATATAGTGGTGAGAGACAGGCAGGATTGATGAAATTATACTTATTATGAGATGTACTGTAATGACTCAAGGAGAAAGTTGTGTATGACAAGGAGAAAGTTAGTACTGACAGACCAATAGTTAGTACTGACGGATCCAAAGTTAGTACCGACAGGCAAATTGAAGGTACCGATGAGCAAATTGAAGGTACCGATGAGCAAATTGAAAGTACTGATGACCCAAGAAAAGGTACTGAAGATCATACTGAAGAAGGAAGCACTACTCAAGCCACTCAAACACCTACTTCTACAATATTTAGAGATGATGAAACAATAGCTAAGGTTCTTCTCAACATGAGTCAAGCCAAAGCAGTTTCTAGAGAGAAGGAGAAAGGTGTAGAGTTAAAGGATATTGAAGAAACTGATAGACCTAGGCCTACCTCTACAAGATCACTTTTGACATTAAAGCCTCTTCCAAAAATTTATCCAAAAGACAAAGGAAAGAAGAAAATAGAAGAGGGGATGAATCTGAAGTGAATCTGATGGTATTCCTGAAGCTGAGAAGAAAGTTTAAACAGCTTGAAATGGGATGAAGAGAGGCTGGAAATACAAGAATAGTGGGAAGGTGAAGAAGAAAGAAACAGAATAGCTGAAGAAAAAGCTACCAATGAAGCTCTCATAATAAATTATGATGATATAAAGGCAAGAATTGAGGCAGATAGACTTCTTGCTAAGAAGCTTCAAGAAGAAGAAAGAGAGTAATTTACAATAGAAGAAGGAGCTATCAGGAACAGACCACCTACCAAGAATCAACTGAGAAATCAAATGATGACATATTGAAGATGTAGGAAACTTCAAGTTCTGAATTGAAAACCAAGAAAGTTTGAGGAAAATACAGACTCTGTATGAAAGATAAAGAGGTCAGATGAAGTGTCATTTTCTAGTGGGTCTGGCTGAAGATGAAAGAACTGATTCAAAAGGATGAATGAAAAAGGAATTGATTCCTCTAAGAATGAACATGTTCAAAAGAGGAGAGTAAAGAGAAGCAAGGAAGGAAAATAAAGAAGAAGAAAGTACCAGAAAGAGAAAACTTGGTACTAGGAAAAAGATGAAGTCAAGAAAAAGAAGATTCATACAAAACACTTCTGAAGATGATAGTGAGAAAGAGAATGATGAGCTGAGATTACATTTAACTATAGCTCCAGATGAGGAAAAAGAAGTAGATTATGAAATACTTGACAGGAAGTATCCTATCAAAGAATGGAAAACAGAGTGTCTTGGAACTAAACCATAGGATGATAAAGCTGAACACTTAGAGGAGATAAATCAAAATGTGGTGATTAGAAGCAATGGACAAAAGAGATACTTTAGTACTTTGATGAGGGTGTTGTCCATATTTGATAGAGAAGATTTGAATGCTGTGTATCAACTGGTAAATTTGGACAGATATCAAGATGAGATACCTGAAGGATTTGATAAAGTACTTTAGGGAGATTTGATGGTTATGTTCAATCCAGATGATGAAGATAAGTTTTGGAATTCACAGCAGGATTGGAATATAGTGAGTTGGAAGCTATATGGTTCTTCAGGGGTACATACTTTAGTGACTGAGGCAGGATTAGTCATTCATATGCTTGTAGAGAAGAAGTATCCTTTGAGAAAGAAAGTACTGTTGAAAATGCTGGAATTAAAGTTAGAATCTAAAGAAGACAGTACTATGGCAATAGAGTTGATTAGATTTGTCAAGAAGCTACTTGGAGAGTTAGAACCTGAAGACTCTGATGGAGATGAGGAGGATCTTTGAGTTTTGGTGTCAAAACCACACAACAAATGGTTCATAGTTCACCATGCTTAACAGCATAATGATACTTGGCCAAGTCCACTAAGCAAACTGGCTTATGGTAAAGACTTCGCAAATCCATTTTTATGGTTGATTAATTTACCAAAAATTGTAGGGTTTTCAACTCACCTTGCTTCATGGTGAAGAGTTGGTTAGTCTAGGATCAAACAGTTTTTGGTAATGACTAATCAAATCTATTGATAGTTGATAGTTTGCTAAAAACTATATGGTTTATCAATGCACCATGTTATGGCAATGAAGCATTGGCTAGTCCAAAGGCAACAGTATTTGGTAATGACAATATCAATTCCGGTGATGGTTGACTGCTTACCAAAAACTGGATGTAATGTAACTCACCTTGTTTTTAAATTTAACGAGTTAACTAATCCCAGAGCAAACTCGGATATTGGTAAAGGAACATCAAATCCGTTTATGGCTGGTAGTTTGCCAAAAACTACAAAGCCAACTTAGTTGGATTGTTGCTGAAAAGATGTTGATGGGTGTGAGAAGACAAAGTTTGCTGCATGAAGATGGATAGTGCTTAAAGTCAAGAAATGTTAAAAGTGTTTGGATACATCCTCTATGTGCTAAAGAAGATAAATCTGAAGGAAACATGAAGTTAAAAGAGTTCATCATTCATGTTTAAGGGAGGATTGTTGGGAATTACGTTTTCCTAACTTAGTATCGACATTATTAATAGTTAGTACTGATAGTTATAGTTAGTACTGACAGTACAAAATGTTAAGTACTGATCAGTTAGTTAGTACCGATAGTAGAAAATAGTTAGTACCGTTAGAGATATGTATGAGATTTTTAGGAAAAGATTGTAGCGTTTTGTAAGCCGTTGGGTTTTATCTCCTTGGTCTTAAAAGGATCCCTCTTTGGGCATAATTAGTATACGAACTCAAGATATCTATAGCAAAATATATCTCATAGTTAGTATCTGTAAACCTTCAGGGCAGATTAATAGAAATTATTTTTAGTTCTTCATTGTTTTTTTTAATACTTGTGTTAAGATCCGCATTAACATTTGTATTCATAATCACGTGTTTTTACCTAGTCAATTGTATTATACATCTTGACTTTCATCCTTTAATAGGCTGCAGAGATCTATTCATAAGGGACTCACACATGGTTCCCCATTAATCAGTATAAATACAGGTAGAATTCTGAAGAATGTCCTTGACAGGGTTTCACAGCTGTACTAGGCGTTCTCATTATCAGAGCGTCTCAAAGCAGACAACACGATAAGAGTGAACCGGTAAGTTACTATCTTCCCGATTAAGCCGTCAATTCGTGTTCAGCTTTCCTATGTCTAGATACCCTTGTGAGGCTTCACATTGATATAAGATTGAAAATTGCTTTAGAAAATCAGTGGGTGTGTCATGATGCTAAACGGTTTATATGACACACAATAGTATTCTCTTTTTCAAAATTCATTCGCCAATTCATAAGCTGGACCGAATCAATATCCAGTATCACAAGTTCGATCCATGTAGGATCTCACAAGTCACCTACAAAGAGCTTGTTTGATGTTGGCTCAAGCAGGATTTCCATCTTTACAGTGACTACTTAAATATCATTCAGATGTTCTAGCAAAATCACAAGGATGATGTGTAGGACTCTTGATATATATTTCTTGTTGTTCACATTGTGTGAATTAGCAAGCAGATTTTGGATAAGTGTCCTAATGAGATTTATAGATGATCTCTTTTGGCTCTAGACTCAATAGTGCACATTTTCTTTTAGTAATCGGAGGCTGGATCAGATTGCCTCCTTTTTGTATTGACCAAATTAACTCAGATTGTGAAAGTCAATAGAATTGTGTTTAATCTCTGTTGTAGATAGTATCAGAAATGTTTTGAGAGATTCTGAGTGGCTAGGGAAGGTTGTGCATTGCATCACTAGGTCCATGATGTCAGTCTTTAATGGCAGCAATCATCATTGTGATTCTGACAGCATATGTATTGACCTGATTTCTACCTATGGGTAAGGAGGCTTCTATCTGTTCAACCTATTCTTAACTGTTATTTTTAATTGCTTCAACCCCATTCAGTGCTTTACTGGAGATTATTATTTGTACCTTGTTAGGTTTGTTCCGGTACTAGCTCCATCTCAGTCAGCACTTTTCCCTTATTCTCACTTTTACTCCTTTTTTATATCATACATGGACTTCTACACTAACTATTGGAATGTCCATGGGTAGATCCCTCTGGTTCTGGCTGGATCGTAGGAACGAATACCTATACCTAACCATCTTATAACTCTAAATAATTAAATACATGGTCGGTCTTTTGGTATCATTCATAGCCTTAAAACCATTTTTAATGCTCTCCCTCAACATGTGCATCGATATTCGAAAATGTTTAGCACATGAAGGGAGAAGTTTGCACTTGAGTCGTTAAATTTACATCATTAATCATATATTTTAATCACATTTTCTCCTCTTATCAAAAATAGCAAATCTCTTGATATTTTGGATATCAATTGATTTAAATATTCATGGTTTCAGGGAAAAATGTCCAATTATTAACAAGCCAATTATTGGAACATTTTAATGCTCCCCGTCAAATTATGAGGGTATATAAGACAGTGTTGAGTACAATAATTTGAATTTTTTTGAATTTACTAAGAAATTCTTGAAAAACTTTGTACTCGAGCACTCCTTATTATCACCATTAAGTATATACTACATATATACATATTCACAAGTTTATAATATACGAAATGACCTTATAATGACGAACACAATATGACAAAGTCATATTGTTCGTTGAAGTAGCCAGAGGTTAGTTCCGTAGTGTCTCCCACTAATAAACTTTTCAAAGCTCCTTATCATCCTTCTTTCCTTCAGCTGCTTGTCAATAGCCTTGATCATGATATGAGCTCTTTTCTTTTCTAATGAACTCCATCTTCTCTGTGGCAAGTACTCCATTCAGATATTCTTAGTGATGTCATCAAGAGAAGTTCGAAGCCTTGTTAATGTGCCATCACTGAACTTGTAGTGTTCATCTGAGCGCATCAACCTATTTCTCCCTTGGTCATTAACATAAATGAATCCTTAAGGGTCTTGATAAGGAGTATATGGGTCCCTTTTCTTGATGCCAGGTCTGGTAGTTTCTGGCTTGGTGACGTTGATCTTCTTCTAGTAACTTTCGACTCCCAATTAAAGATCTTTGACTCTCTTTTGAATAACCATGCTTCTGGTGAACATTTGTAGTGCAATAGCAAAGTCAGAAACATCATCGCCTGAGAGATTGGTAAGCCTATTCTGAACAACAAGGAGCAGCATGTACTCGATGTCATTGATACGAAGTCGTAGGAAGTCGCCTTCTTTGAATGTGTAAAGTTCGTTATCGGCTTTTCGTACTTCAAGGGTTATTAACCAGCTTTAAGTTGGTCCTTGCTGTGGAGTTTTGCCAACATTCCAATCAAGATCATTGGGTTCTTGAGGTTGTTTAGGTTTGGTAAACCAGTCACGTTTAGATGCAACCTTTCTCTTATGTTCTTCATCATCATTACCCAGATTCTCTTCTTGATCTTGTGGCATATCAGAATCTACAACCTTAAACTTTGGTTCCTCTGTCCAAACAGACTTTGCAGAAGATTTTGATTCAGAGTTGGTGCCTTTGGATGAGCCAAACTTTGATTCTTTAGTATTCGGACCTTTTGCTAGTTTAGCATCCTTGCTTGTCTTCCTCTTCTTTAACCCTCGGTCTGATGCAGCGGAAGGGTCTTCATCTTTATCTTTGTCTTTTTGGCTTCTCTTCAACGAATACACTTTATCATAAGTGGAGAATAGACTCTTGTCGAGATCATAAGACTTGATCAATCCATCATAGCATTCTCTGTGTTCAGTAGCTGTCAGATATGATTGACTTTCATCCATTTTGTCAATAAGAATCTTCTTTAACTCAAATTCTATAAGCGAAGCAGCAGCCTCATATGTTGACTATGGTTGAGAAGACTCCTTGGCTAGAACTACATGTTTAAGTGACTCAGTAACCATGGTTTTGATCACTGAAGGAGCAAAGTTAGACACTTCCTTTGCCAGAATCTGAGGAAGTTGAATCTTGACTTGCTATGTGATCCTAGCAGTGATGGATGCAGAAAGGTAGCTCATGAATTCATCTCTGGTGGCTCCTAGTCTTGAGTCTAGATGTTCATCTACTAGAGTAGTCATTTGAGTGTTGAGAAGATCATCCTTTTTTAGTTCAGCAACTTCTTTTTCCAAAGTTGAGACTCTGTTGTTGAATTGGAAGACGTATGCGAAATCTGGAAGTACAGATAGAGGATTTGTTGTTTTAGTTGTTGGTGGTGGTGTTGGTGTTGATTTTGGTGGCGGAGGAGTAAAGGATGGTAATGATTGTGGGGTGAGGGTGGTGTATATAGGTAAAGATTTAGTGATAACCAAAACAGGTACTGTAAGGAGTATGGGTGTTTGATTGCTTGGTACTTCATGATGGACCGGAACATCCGTTGGAGAACCAATTTATGCGTCTGTGTGGGGAATATCTAAAAAGTTTAAGAATTTAAATGCAAAGTCGGATGAATGGGAAGAGCTAGTAACTAGAACTTTAGTCTTCTTTGCAACAGTAAAAATTGTCACATGAGCATCTTCTATGACTTGATTGAGTTTGATCTCCAGATTTTCATTCCCTTGCTAGACATTAATCATTTCAGCATCGGTACCCTCCTTTTGAATAAACCCTTCATCAACATTAACTGGTTCATTTAGCCATATATCCACATCATCGTCGAACTGGTTGATAGTATAATCCATTCCTTTTTCCTCATCACCTTTAGCTTTATTTTTAACCTTTGATTCTACATTGGTTTCATCTTCATCATCAGTAGGAGTATAGTTGGATGGGGTTTTAACAAACTCGTCCTCCTTTTCTTCTTCATCATCTTCAACTCTTCTTTCATTTATCCTCTTGATTAGATTTGGATCGCGTTTCATTTTTCAGTTTATGCTCCGAATCTGACCCCTTTTTCTTATGTCTGATTTGGGTATTATCATCTCCTTTGTCACTTCTAGATCACTGCCTTCATACTTTGAGTCATGATTATTATTGTTGTCATCTTTATACCTTCCTCAAGATTCAGCTTCACTCTTAGTTGATTCTTCTTTAGTCACATCAGGAACCCCTAGTTTAGCACTAGTTCCTTCATTTATGACAGAAGGTTTGATCTTTGCAGCACTTGGAGCTTGTTTATAACGTTACAGGAACCATTGGATGAGTTTAGGAAAGTCCCTCAACATATATTTGCACATTTTTTTCTTTGTTTTGGTCTTTTCGGGTTCGTTTTAGTTATTAGAATCATGTGTAATTTAACGGCTATCAGTCGCCTTTTCCTTCTTCTTAAACAATGACATCACAGGAGTTTCTCTAATGACAACACCTGTTGTTGGCACATTAGTAGACTTCTTGGCAGTTCTCTTTACTCTCTTTGACTTCCTTGTGGGTTCTTCAGGTGAAACTGAGACAGTAGAGAGTTTAGGAGAAGCAGGTTTCTTGAACTTTCATGCCTTCTTCGGAGGTGTAACTCCTGTAGCATAGCCAAGGTAAGTCTTGTAAGCTTTAGTGTCCTGCATCTCAGGGCTTGTAAGAGATTTAGAAAGTCGAGCTCCATAAATTTGAGATTCTTCCTTTGCAGAGACGAATCTCAAAGTGTTTATCAGATAGTCGTCTCTGGAGGTATGCATGCCAATCTTGTTTCTCTTGGAGACTGTCATGTCTTTGGTAAGGAAGTGGTGAATGATAACTTTGGTGAATCAAGGTTAGTCCATCTTGTCTTGCTTTTTGTGACCTTTGTTGTCAATCTGGTAAGTGAAATCTTCCCAAAGTAGTTCAACATAGTCCACATTCTTCTTATAGTACATTGCCTAAAGAATCTGTGCTCTAGAAAGACGAAGCTTGTCAAGACCAGTTGTCTTTCCAGATAGACTTCTGTTGATGATTGTTAAAAATGTTCTCCAAGGTTGATGCATCTGATCAACAACAACATCGGTGATTAACTTAAAGAAAGACACAATATCTTCATCAGTGGGAAGTTCATCAAAGTTTTGACCATGAACTCTAGGATAGATCTGAAAGATGTCTCTGAAGATTTCCAAATTGAGGTTGAATTTCTTCTTCTTGTCCATTCTGAACCTATAGGAATTTTCATACTTGTGGATGGAATCCCATAATTGGTGCATGTAAACTTCAGGAACATCTGTAGTGATGAGAAATGCGGAATAACACGAAGTGAGAGCAAGAGCATCCAGGAAAACTTGAAAAGTAGGCTCTCTCTATTTCTTTCTAGGATTGAGTCTTCCGTTGCATTTTCCAATCTCAAGCCTTTTCTCCTTGGGAACAAGT
>BQNB010049796.1:6031-41860 GCA_026074375.1 Tanacetum coccineum
AGAAAATTTAGAAATGACATGTTTTGAAAGCATTTGAAACTCTTGGTCGAACTTCATTTACACGCCCGTGTCGATCTTAATCAACATTTCTAGGTACGTAAATGTTATCGATTCCAAGAGACATGTCGAGAAGATTCTTTTTGGTATTTTTGAAAATTTTCTAATTTTATATTTTGTTTTTCTAAATTTTATATTTTTCTATTTTCTTTTTGTTGGTTTTATATTTTTCGATTTTCTTTTTCAAAAATATTTAGAAATCAAAATAAAGAGAAAAATAAAAATATTTACAAATCGATGTTTGATAGATCAAGCAGATTCGTTTGTCAGAAACTCCAGTTCTTCTGGAGTCAAACATCTCATACCAAGTCGTCTGACGAGACACTTAAACCTATCTTCCGACAGAGCTTTAGTAAACAGGTCAGCTAACTGGCATTCAGTTCCGACAAAGAATAATTCAACAATACCCTTTTCAACCTTTTCTTTTATGAAGTGATATCTGACATCGATGTGCTTGGTACGAGAATGTTGGACTGGATTGCACGAAATGGCTATGGCCGCCTTTGAGTCACAATACATAGGTAATTTATCAAAGTGAAAGCCATAATCTGTGAGTTGAGTTCTCAACCATAGAACTTGAGCACATCACGCAGATAAAGACACATACTCGGCTTCTGCTGAAGACATTGAAGTGCAATCCTGCTTCTTAAACGACCAACTGACTAACTTATCACCTCCTAGAAATTGTATGCCACCAGATGTACTTTTACGTGGATCGAGACGAATCTGAAAAAGCAATTAGTTCGAAACCGGTGTCCTTCTGATACCAGAGACCCATGTTAATGGAGTCTTTAAGGTACCAAAGGATCCGCTTAACCGCAGTGAGATGTTTCTATTGGTTTCGCTTGATAGCGAGCACAATAACATGTTGCATGTACAATATCTGATCTACTTGCTGTTAAGTACATGAGTGCTCCGACCATACTACGATACTTTGTTTGGTCGATCGGAGTACCACTCAAGTCAGCATCTAGGTGTTTCGTAGCCATTGGAGTAACAATGCTATCACATGAGGTTATACCATACTTTTTAAGTATCTCTTGACCATACTTAGCTTGGTTTATAAAGATACCACGTGGGGATTGGTGGATTTGAATTCCTAAAAATAATTTTAGCTCCCTCATCATAGACATTTCAAACTTGCTGTGCATTAGTTTTTCAAATCGTTTTGAAAGTTTTGGGTTCGTAGAACCAAAAATAATGTCATCGACGTAAATTTACACAAGCAATATGTCTTCCCTGTGTTTAGTTATGAACAGAGTTTGATCAATAGAACCTTTTGAGAATCCTTTGGATACCAGGAAGTTGGACAGTTCATCGTACCACGCTCTTGGAGCTTGTTTGAGTCCATATAATGCCTTCTTGAGACGGTAGACTTGATCGGGATGATACGGGTCTACAAATCCATCTGGTTGGTTTACGTACACTTCTTCTTTCAGAGGACCATAAGGAAATGTTATCTTGACGTCCATCTGGTATACTGGAAATGATTTGTGTGTAGCATACGCAATGAATAACCAGACAGATTCCAACCGAGCGACTGGTGCAAATGACTCTTTGAAATCAATTCCTTCCTTTTGAGTGTATCCCTTAGCTACAAGACGAGATTTGTTGCGAATTACAGTATTTTCCTCATCACGTTTATTTTTCCAGATCCACTTCATGTTAATGACGTTTTTGCAAAGTGGTCTGTCGACTAATTCCCATACATCTAATCGATCAAATTGGTGAAGTGCATCGATTCAATCTATGCAGAATCAGCCATGGCTTATTTGATGTTCTTCGGTTCGGTTCGACTCACGGTGAGTGCGAACATACACATCTCGCCATCTATTTCTAGCTGACGTCTTGTTCTAATTGATTAAGAAGGATTTCCAATGACTTGTTCTAATGGGTGATCTTTTGTCCAACGTTGTCTAGAAGGATGGTGTTGATAGAATGTATGCATGTTTGACGAATCAACATGACGAGATGATGTCTCCCCTTGTTCTTGTACCGGTGTACTAAAGACGTTGATAAATTCATTGTCGTTAACTTGTGCATATTCGTTATTGGTTTTTGCTTGAATTATGTTCTCATTGGCAGTGACAGTTGGTACTTGAGTTGGTGCTTGATTTGTAGTTTTAGGTGTTGTATGAATGTTTAATGGAGGTGCATTTGCAACAACGGTTGTTGTAGAAGAGTGAGTTTTGTTATGATGTTGACGTTTATCAAGAGCATCAGCAGCATGTATAGCGGAAGACTTTGACACAACTGGAGTAGTTCCATTGAGTAATTCATAGAACATCGAACTAAATAGCAAATCCAGCTCATTTGACGTTGTTTCTGTCTCAGCTGCTTGAGGAAAATTTTCTTGACTTTGGGGATCGGGACTTAAACTGTCTTGTTACCGTTGTCGGACATTGTGGAATGGGGTCAGAACTGACGTGATCTAACGCCATCTGAGGCAATTCGTCAAAGTTAACATGAATGGTTTCAACTATTATTCTTGTTCTCTTGTTAAATACCCTGTAAGCTCTTGATTGAGTAGAATACCCTACAAAAATACATGCATCACATTTTCCTTCATTTTATCAAGATTTTCACCATCTTTGACGATGTAGCAAAGAGAGCCAAAATGTGAAAGAACTTAACAGACGGTTTTCGACCATTGATGATGTGGTAAGGTGTTTTCTCATGTCAAGGAATTATGAATGAACGGTTTTGAGTAAAACATGCTGTTGCAATTGCTTCAGCCCAAAAGTACAGAGGAACTTTAGCGACACTTAGCATTGTCCGAGCAGCCTCAACAAGAGTACGGTTTTGTCTTTCGACAACGCCGTTTTGTTCAGGTGTTCGAGCAACGGACGTTTCGTGTCTTATACCCTCTTTTGTAAAGTATTCGTAAAGAATTTTATTCAGAAATTCCGTGTCTTTGTCAGTTCGAACTGTTCTAACTTGAGCATGAAGTCCTCTTTGAACAAGTGTGAGGAAATCAATGAGAACTGCAGATGTTTCGTCTTTAGACCTCAAGAAGTGAGTGCAAGTGTATTGATCTCCACTTAATATATATATATATATATATATATAGTATAAATATATATAAGGATAATATCAATTATAGAAGAGTGAGTGTAAGTATTTTGTAAGGCTTTAAGAAGGAAATTTGCTTTTGACCAAAGCAAAATCCAAAAAAACCCTTCTCGGGTCGTTTCCCGACGAGGCGTGAATTGAAAATCAAGTATCGTTTGTGGAACAATGCTTGAATATCACAAATTGGATTTGGTTTTCTAATTCTACAGGAAAAAGCAATTAAGGGGCAAGCTAAACCTAAAACGAAAGCAATTACGAATTTAAAAACACGAAAAACGAAAACGGGATCCTAAACCCGTGCTTTAAAAACCTAAATCTCCAAATTTTAACCCTAAAAATGAAAATTTATTTTTTAACAGTCCTAAATGATAAAAGAAAATTTTAGAAAAAAGAATTATATTTTTTTGACTTTTATTTTTTTTATTATGAATTAAAAACGGATTTAATCTAAAAAAAATATTAAAAATACTAAACTAAATGGGAAAAATCTAAAAAAATTATGAAAAGTACTTTTAACAGTGCTAAACCTATGAAAAATAAAACGAGCAAAATAGCTTATTGAAATAAGCTGGAAATAAGCTAAAAGTGGCTGAAAGCTTAAATGGGCTAAATGACTTTAAATAATAAATAAGACCAACTATAAATGAAAAAGACACCAGGGCAGTTGGCATTGAGAGTGTGTGTTGAGGTGTTGGTGCTATAAAAGAGAGGTCACAGGTTCGAGCCCTGTGGCCTCTTTTCTGTGACCTCTCCTTTTGCAAAATCATTTTTTTTATTTTCTTTTTTTTGCAATAAGCTAAACAACATGTAAATAAGCTATTTTAATAAAAGGGACTAAATTTGAAACTTAATAATAAGCTCAGAAAAAGCAAATGAAATTGGCAGATTGCTTAAAAGCTTATATGACTTAAGGCTTAAACTGTTTGGAGTTTTAAGACTTTAAAAGCAAATGAAAGCTAATAAGCTGAACTCTAAGACCTAATCAAGACCTAATAAGCAAATTTAACAAGAAATTAACTAACAATTTGAGCTTAAAAGCTCTTAAAAGCTGAAATGAAATCTGGCTTAAATAAACAGTTTTAAAAGGAAAATGGCAAACTTTGAGCTTCAATTAAGAACAAATAAGCATTTGGAAATAAGTAAGGACCTAAAACAGATTAACATTCATATCCAAAGAACACATTAAAACAAGAATTAAGGAAATTGGTTTTGGTAATAAGCTAAACAAAGGACTTGAAAACAGACAGTTTGGCTAAACTATCTTCTTGGATTTTTTTTGAAGTTTTATAAAAGATAAACAAGCTTTTGCAGCCCTATTTTAAGCTGAGCAAATGAAAGTTAAATTACACAATAAGCTCAAACAGATTAAGAGGGTAACCCAATAGGATTGAGCAAACAAATTCAGAACCTAAAACAACTTAATACCAGCTTAAATTCTAGATCAAAAACTGGCTCTTAAACTTTAAAAACTAATACATGAAACAAAATCCTTGATAGATTTACTCTAAGATTTCACAAGGCAAATGCACAATTGACCACCTCTATTCCTACTGCATTTTGAAACAGATTGGAGGCTTAAACAAGTCCTCAAAACAGCTTTTAAGCAAAAATGAAATATAAACAGTTTGAGAACTTTTTGATTCTAGCAGACTTGAAATTTTTATAAACAAACCTCAAAACTAAATAAAACTTATTCAAACTTCATTAAAACTTAAACTGATACTAATTTAAAACTAAACAAACTTAGATTTCAAAACCAAAAGTACTCTAGCAGTATTAACTCTTGGTTAATACTACTAACCCAAACACCCCTTTAAACATGAAACTTGCAAAAAAACTATTTTAAGCTAAAACTTGAAATGACCATATGTTAACTAACTTAAATAAGCAATAACAAGCAAATTTCAACCAAGAATAAGCACCAATGAATAAGCTATACTAAATGAACTAATTTAAGCTAAAAATAACAGAATATGACTAAATGCTAAATTAAGAGTCTACAACCTATAAACTAGCATCGATAAGCAATAACAAACATGAATAAGCATAAATAAGCAGTAATAAGCTAATGAACAGTAAATAAGCTAAAAATGAAAAAAAAAGTAAACTTACTTTTCCCTTTGCTCTAAACAAGGGTATGCAAAGCTCAAAAGAGCTTATCAACTAGCTTCAGCTTATCAAAGATAAGCTGGTGAGGTCCATAAGCCCATCCTTTTTTGGCTTATCTTCCAATAAGCTGTGGTAATTTTGAGTAATTTAGATAAGACAGTGACAAGTGTCTTAACAACATGAATAAAAGAGCTTATAAAAACTTATTTAAAGAACTTTGAAAACATACATTAAGCTTAAAGGTATTAAGTAAAGACAGACTTTGCAGAATTATAAAAGCTTGAATTTCTTTAAGAATTTAAAAGTTACATTGCTTTAAAATTAAATACAGGAAAGTAAATAAGCTGAAATTAAGTTAACACTACTCCTAAATTAAAACCTAAACTACTTACTAGATCAGTTACAATGAAAAAAATGAATCCTATTTATAAAAAACTAAGGTGCAGGGGTCTTGAATTTGTACTTGTTGTGTGAGAGGGTTGCAAAAATCATCTAAGCCCTTCATTCATCTTGGCCTCTAAGGTCTTCAATCTCAGCCATTGATTTCTTGTTTCTTTTCTTTGCCGAATGAGATTGTTTAGGATTTCCAACATGGATTTGGTGTTTTGTGAGGTAGGGTTGGATGCGAAAGAGACGTTTTGGGGTGAAGGGTTGAAGGAAAACGATAGATGAATAGTGGTGGGGCTTTGGCTGGAAAGGTTTGATATAACTGGGTACTGTTTGTTTATTTTTAACGGGGTTAGGGGGTAAAAGGATGTAGGGTGTAAAGGGTTTTAAGGTGTAGGGGTCAATGATGTTAGTCCTAAGGACTAACAGTGTTAGTCCTTAAGGACTAAGTATGTAAAGGTTAAAAGGGTGTAGTGGACTAATGTTGGTTAAACGTGTTTGGGCCTATGGATTGGGCCGGGTTTATATTAAAATAGATTTTGGACTTTTAAATCTTATAAGATTTATAGATAAAGGCTTAATGGGTTGACTCGGCCCATTAAATGGGTGCGGGTTGGCCCGATAAGATTTTTTCGGTTTCGGCTTCGTCTTTGACTTTGACTTTTCGGTGTTGACTTTGACTTTGACTTTTGTTGACATTGACTTTTTAACTTTTCACGCTCTTTCCATTCCCGTGCTCGGTTTTGGCTTCGTTTTTTGTCCTTTAGTGAATATCCGTTACCTGTACATCATAAATAGCAAAACACACATATTTTTGGCATTTTATGTCTGTTTTTTGTCATTTAGGCTCGTTTTTATAGGTAAAAGGTATGTGTAATTAAGCACATACCAAAATCCCCCATACTAAGATATTGTCGTGTCCTCACGCAATGCCATAAGTAAACACTTTAGATAACCAAGAATCTCAATCCCCCTCGACTAATTACCTCGAAAAGTAGCTAAGTGTTCATCAACGGGAATTAAAGAATCATTAGCTTTGAAAAGCCCCGTTTTAACCATTTTTATAAATCTACACTTATTACCACACATATTTTTGTATTTTTCCTTTTTCTCATTTTCTAACTAGAATGTTTGAACTTTCGTTATTTCATAACTTTAGGGTCACAAAACAAGAAGCACTTTAGTCCTAAAATGCCCAAATAGGATAAATTCATCGTTCTTGACTTTTCACCCGTCCCAAACTAAGCTTAAAAATGAAATCACCGTTACATACAAGCTAAGATGCTAACATTACTCATACTTGTACCTTGTGAAACTTTTTGCTCCCGACAATTATTATATCTTAGGTGAATGTGCTTATTTCGAATTTCAACAATAAATCAAACGTTTTGAAAAAAATTTATGCTTCACGTTCCACCCAAAAGTAATGAGTTTGAAGGGGATATCATCTCATGTAGCGACTTTCGTCTCGGCACATCCCAACCTTGCGGTTAAGTGACCAGGCTTTTGACACCCCACAGAGACTAGTATCGAGACTCACGGACCTTCGGTTTCAACACCCTTGGATTTCCCGTTTATACATAAAATCACAACTCAAAACGAAATAGTCTTAGTTCAAAAGCATATTTAAATTTAAGAAAAAAGAGTTTTTCCCTATATTTATTAAATCACATTCATATTACACTTAATATAATTATTCATCCTTTAAACTAAGGAAATCCTCGACCTTTTAGAAGGCTGCAACATCGGTTGTGAGCCGGCAAGATGCAGCAAACTTTTATCAGTCTCGGATAATTACTATGTGCCTTATTTAGAAGACTGCAACATCGGTTGTGAGCTGGCAAGATGCAGTAAACTTTTATCAGCCCACAGTTTTTATTATTATTATTACCTCATCATTTTTTTACACTTATTATTACCATGATATAGAGAAAACTTCTTTTTAGAAAATTTAAGTATAAATTTGAACTAAGACTAAAATTATTGATATCGACCATACTTCCAAAATCGTTGATATAAGTTTAATTTTCGAAGAGAGCACGTATTATTAGTCCGGTTAGAAGCTTATAGGAGAAAAAGCCACAAACTACACTTATGAGCTCTTAAGATTTCCAACTAATCCTTGTTTAGCATCTAACTCATAATTAACTTTATCATTTCTCGTTCTTCGCAAATTTAAATCTTTAATAAAAAGATTCGCTAATGCTTAGTCTAAAAGTTAAGGGACAAGTTAGAGCTCAACACGCTCGATCGAGTCAAAATTTATTCTTATTCTACCCAGCAGGAAAGTCAACATTGTGATAAAACACTTATTTTATTTTGGAAATTTTTTTTATTTTTTATTTTTTTGGTATTTTGGTGGTAAAAACGGGATTACGTGAAAACAACGACTGCAGACACAATCAAATCGATAGATCCCACCCATACTAGAATTGAACATTGTCCTCAATGTTTTAAGAAGGGTCTCTACGTAAATCTAAATTCGTTTATTAAGTATTCATAAAGATAAACGTTAGTTGATAAGATTGGATATTGGATTCTCATAATCATGCTAAGGATTGAAGCTCGAGTGAACGAAGGACAAAACCACGAGCACGAGAGGCTTTATAATCCGGGGCAATCCTGGACATACAACAAAGCAAAAAGCACGAGAAAGGAAAAGGCGAGCCTCCTCACAACACACTTATTCATTACTACTATATAATTATACAAGGATAAGCATGGGTTGCCACCCACGAAGCGCTTATTTTTGTTAACCGAGTCTTGAGCCTGACTCGATCCCCCATACTTGAGCTGGTCAAGGAGGATAGAAATGAAGAAATGGAACATCCAAGATAGGAATGTCCTCTTCATGAGTCATCATCGGGCTTTCAGAAGAAAGTGGGAAAGTTTTAAAGCCACGATGAGATAAGAGATGAACTTTGTCCTCATTTTTGGGTGAAAATGGAAGCAAAGTGTCAATCATTGGAGAAAGGGTGGGAAGGGTGGGCAAAACATTAGGCACATGAACATAAAGTTCTCTTGTTGAATTATCAGAAACATCATCCACCACTTTTGTAAAAACTCCCGTATCGGGCTTAAAGTAAATTATATCATCCGGTGGTTTCGCAAGAGGACGAGGGGATGATGGAACATCAAAATGAAATGACTCATTTATAAGAAGTAAAGGGGAATCATTGCTAAGTAATTCTTCAAAGAAAAGGATATCCCCTTCAGAGTCATAGTCATCATTCTTAATGCCCGGTGGCATCGAGTCATCCGGAGTAAGAAATAAATCGATCTCCTCCATAAGAGAGTCACTATCCTTAACGGGGATAGGAGATGGAGAATCGCTTATAGCATCAGAATTTTCAAAATTAAATTCTTCCGGTGGTCGAGGGGATGAATTATCATACAATAATTTCTCAACAAGACGAATTTCTTCCTCAGGATCAAAGTCGATTTCATTAATTACTGGTGGAATTAAATCGATATGAGCGAGTTCACCGGAGAACTCCTTGAGAAGAGAATCGATCTTAAGAGAAGAAATAATCGAAGTATCTTGATTAAGCAAAGATTCTATAAGATCAGACTCAACATTAAGGTGATGCGGATCTATCTTAGTAGAAATGATTTCTTCATCAAAAAGAGGGTTCGAAAAAATTTTGAAATTTTCTTTCGAAACGTCCTCATCAGAAAATGACTTGTCATCACTAGAGAAAAAATCGTTTTCAGCATCAAAGAGAGGATTAGAGAGAGTTGTAAAATCATCACAAACGGGCATATTACACTCACTTTCAATATCGGATAAATCCTTGGATAAATCCTTGGATAAATCATTGGACTTACTTGGGGTTAGGACAAGGTTCTCAACACTAGACTTTATTAATAAGTCCGATTCTGTTTTCGGAATAATGCTAAGATGGTCATCCCCCATACTTGGAGAGTTCATAATCGGAAAGTCGGGTGTGATTGCATCAAACGAATTCCTTTCAAGAATTTGTTGAATTCTTTTAACTTCATCTGGAAAAAGTTCCTCGTCATCATCGCCATCATAGAAGATGTCATGATTATGATAGATACGTCGCGTAGGCTCGGAAAGATTAGTAATAATAGTAGAACTTTTGGTCAAATGAATAGTATAAGTAGTAGACAGAGTGCTAATATTATCATAGTCAGCATTGTAAAAATATGAGTCGGGGAAGGTGCGGAAGGACTAGCTGCATGTTCTTCAGCTAACAATTCTTGTTTTTCATCATCTTGTAAAAGAATAGCCTCTTGCTCGCTTCATTGACTCGTTATTTCACAATAGGACTGCATCATTGTTTTTAATTCCTCGATACTCATCTCTTCAGGAGGTTGAAAACTGACGGGATACTGCGGGGGTTGAAATTGGTCAAAACCGGAAGAATTAGAATTATAGAAATTTTGATTCATTGGTTGACACTGAAAACTCATATGAGGTCCCCCGCAGTTTTCACAATAAGGCTCATCGAAGATCAATTGATCACATTGAAAAGTCTCATGAGGACCCCCACAATGGGTACAACAAAGATAGTGTGGAAGACTTGGTGAAGTTTGTGGAAAATTATTATCAAAGTCTTGATTGTAACACGGTTCCAGATTATAGATAAACGGGACTTGAGGTGGACAATCGTAACCATAATGAGCATCGTTCCCACATAACTCACAAGAATATGTCTGGGGATGACTCGGAGAATAATGTGGAGGTTGGTTAAATCCAAAGTCTTGATTGTAACAAGGACCTTGATCAAGGACGAGTGTGTTCCCTGTTTGACAATCGAAACCCGGATGAGAGTTCCCTCCACAAAATTCACACGAGTATGTCTCGTATTGGTGTTGTAGAGATTGGTTGAAAAAGTTCGGTGTTTCATTATAAGAATAAGGATTTGGGTCATAGACAAACTCATTTCCGGATCCTCACTGCTACAGCTCGGACAGTTTCCACCATTAAACGGACCTCCACAACACGAGCAAACCAGATGGTTATACGAAGACATGTCGAAGAATTAAACGGATAAGAGGGTAAAGAAGATAAGAATTAAACGAATAAGAGGATAGAGAAGATTAGTTATAGCAAAATACATAAGAAAGAAAAATATTTTTGGTAACCGAAAATCAAACAAGTGTACGGTAGCTCTCTAGAAAACGCACAAAGAAGCGAAGGAGCGGGTAAGCGCGAAGCATTTTAAAAACCTTCTCCTTTCGAGTCGAAGTTCGTAGGATCGACCCTCCTTATACCTCTCTTACATTTTGTAATCTAAAGGTGAGCCGAAATCACAAGTGACACAACGGTTGATTTTGTTGTTTTTTAATTTTTTTTTGTATTTTTGATTACTTGAAATTATTCACAAATGAAAGCGATAACTTTACGAGGAAGGGTCTTTAAACACTAATCTTTGAAAGAAACACGATAATCGTAACACACCTCCCCAGCAGCGGCGCCAAAAATTGATCTCCACTTAATAATATATATATATATTTTAGTATATTATAGTAATTTATATTTATATATATAATATATATATATTATATATTATTGATATATATATAAGGTAGTTCAATTATAGAAGAGTGTGTGTAAGTATTCCGTAAGGCTTTAAGAAGGAAAATTGCTTTTGACCAGCAAAATCCAAAAATAATACCTTCCCGCGGCCGTCTCGTTTTTTCCCGACGATTTAGTGGCATGGAAGTGAATGAAAAATGATATCGGTTTGTTGAAACAATGCTTGAATATCACAAATTGGATTTAGTTTTCTAATTCTACAGGAAAAAGCAATTAAGGGGCAAGCTTAAACCTAAAACGAAAGCAATTACGAATTTAAAAACACGAAAAACGAAATCCTAAACCCGTGCTTTAAAAACCTAAATCTCTAAATTTTAACCCTACAAAAGCAAATTTAATTTTTAATAGTCCTAAATGATAAAAGAAAATTTTAGAAAAAAGAATTATATTTTTTTGACTTTTTTTATTATGAATTAAAAACAAATTTAATCTAAAAATAATTAAAAATACTAAACTAAACAGGAAAAATCTAAAAAAATTATGAAAAGTACTTTTAACAGTGCTAAACCTATGAGAAATAAAACAGGCAAAATAGCTTATTGAAATAAGCTGGAAATAAGCTAAAAGTGTTTGAAAGCTTAAATGAGCTAAATGACTTTAAATAATAAATAAGACAAACTATAAATGAAAAAGACCCCATGGCAGTTGGCATTGAGAGTGTGTGTTGAGGTGTTGGTGCTATAAAGGAGATGTCACAAGTTCGACCCCTATGGCCTCTCTTTTTGCAAAATCATTTTTTTATTTTCTTTTTTTGCAAAAGGCTAAACAACATGAAAATAAGCCATTTTAATAAAAGGGACTAAATTTGAAACTTAATAATAAGCTCAGAAAAAGCAAATGAAATTGACAGATTGCTTAAAAGCTTATATGACTTAAGGCTTAAACTGTTTGGAGTTTTAAGACTTTAAAAGCAAATGAAAGCTAATAAGCTTAACTCTAAGACCTAATCAAGACCTAATAATCAAATTTAACAAGAAATTAACTAATAATTTGAGCTTAAAAGCTGAAATGAAATCTGGCTTAAATAGACAGTTTTAAAAGGAAAATGGCAAACTTTGAGCTTCAATTAAGAACAAATAAGCATTTGGAAATAAGTAAGGACCTAAAACAGATTAACATTCACATCCAAAGAACACATTAAAACAAGAATTAAGGAAATTGGTTTTGGTAATAAGCTAAACAAAGGACTTGAAAACTGACAATTTGGCTAAACTATCTTTTTGGATTTTTTTTTTGAAGTTTTATAAAAGACAAACAAGCTTTTGCAGCCCTATTTTAAGCTAGGCAAATGAAAGTTAAATTACACAATAAGCTCAAACAGATTAAGAGGGTAACCCAATAGGATTGAGCAAACAAATTCAGACCCTAAAATAACTTAATACCAGCTTAAATTCTAGATCAAAAACTGGCTCTTAAACTTTTTGAAAACTAAAACATGAAACAAAATCCTTTACAGATTTACTCTAAGATTTCACAAGGAAAATGCACAATTGACCACCTCTATTCTTACTACATTTTGAAAGAGGCTTAAACAAGTCCTCAAAACAGATTTTAAGCAAAAATGAAATATAAACAGTTTAAGAACTTTTTGATTCTAGCAGACTTGAAATTTTTATAAACAAACCTCAAAACTAAATAAAACTTATTCAAACTTCATTAAAACAACTAATACTGATTTAAAGCTAAACAAACTTAGATTTAAAAACCAAAAGTGCTCTAGCAGTATTAACTCTTTGTTAATACTACTAACCCAAACACCCCTTTAAACATGAAACTTGTAAAAAAAATTGTTTTAAGCTAAAACTTGAAATGACCAGATGTTAACTAAGTTAAAAAAGCAATAACAAGCAAATTTCAACCAAGAATAAGCCCCAATGAATAAGCTATACTAAATGAACTAATTTAAGCTAAAAATCACAGAATGTGACAAAATGCTTAATTAAGAGTCTACAACCTATAAACTAGCATCAATAAGCAATAACAAACATGAATAAGCATAAATAAGCAGTAATAAGCTAAGGAACAATAAATAAGCTAAAAATGAAAAAAAGTGAACTTACTTTTCCCTTTGCTCTAAACAAAGAACTAGCTCTAGCTTATCAAAGATAAGCTGGTGAGGTCCATAAGCCCATCCTTTTCTTTCTTATCTTCTAATAAGTTGTGCTAATTTTGAGTGATTTAGATAAGACAGTGACAAGTGTCTTAATAATAGGAATAAAAGAGCTTATAAAAACTTATTTAAAGAACTTTGAAAACATACATTAAGCTTAAAGGTATTAAGTAAAGACAAAATTTAAAGAATTATAAAAGCTTGAATTTCATTAAGAATTTAAAAGTTACATTGCTTTAAAATTAAATACAAGAAAGTAAATAAGCTGAAATTAAGTTTACACTACTCCTAAATTAAAACCTAAACTACTTACTAGATAAGTTACAACGAAAAAAACGAATCCTATTTATCAAAAACTAAGGTGCAGGGGTCTTGAATTTGTGCTTGTTGTGTGAGAGGGTTGAAAAAAATCATCTAAGCCCTTTATTCATCTTTCCCTCCAAGGTCTTTAATCTCAACCCTTGATTCTTGTTTCTTTTCTTTGTCGAATGAGATTGTTTAGGATTGTCAACATAGATTTGGTGTTTTGTGAGGTGGGGTTGGATGGGAAAGAGACGTTTTGGGGTGAAGGGTCGAAGGAAAACGATGAATGAATAGTGGTGGGGCTTTGGCGGGAAAGGTTTGATATAACTGGGTACTGTTTGTTTATTTTTAACGCGGTTAGGGGTAAAAGGATGTGGGGTGTAAAGAGTTTTAAGGTGTAGGGGTCAATGGTGTTAATCCTAAGGACTAACAGTGTTAGTCCTTAAGGACTAACTATGCAAAGGTTAAAAGGGTGTAGTGGGCTAATGTTGGTTAAATGTGTTTGGGCATATAGATTGGGCCGGGTTTATATTAAAATGGATTTTGGACTTTTAAATCTTATAAAATTTATAGATAAAGGCTTAATGGGCTGACCCGGCCGATTAAATGGGTGCGGGTTGGCCCGATAAGATTTCTTCGGTTTCGGCTTCGTCTTTGACTTTGACTTTTCGGTGTTGACTTTGACTTTGACTTTTGTTAACTTTGACTTTTTGACTTTTCACGCTCTTTCCATTCTCGTGCTCGGTTTTGTCAGTTTTGGCTTCGTTTTTTTTCCTTTAGTGAATATCCGTTACCTGCACATCATAAATAGCAAAACACACATATTTTTGGCATTTTATGTCCGTTTTTGGTCATTTAGGCTTGTTTTTATAGGTAAAAGGTATGTGTAATTAAGTACATATCAAAATCCCTCATACTAAGATATTGTCGTGTCCTCACGCAATACAATAAGTAAACACTTTAGAAAACCAAGAATCTCAATCCCCCTCGACTAATTACCTCGAAAAGTAGCTAAGTGTTCATCAAGGGGAATTAAAGAATAATTAGCTTTGAAAAGCCCCGTTTTGATCATTTTTATAAATCTACACTTATTACCACACATATTTTTGTATTTTTCCTTTTTCTCATTTTCTAACTAGAATGTTTGGACTTTTGTTATTTCATAACTTTAGGGTCACAGAACAAGAAGCACTTTTGTCCTAAAATGCCCAAAAAAGATAAATTCATCGTTCCCGACTTTTCACCCATCCCAAACTAAGCTTAAAAACGAAATCACCATTACATACAAGCTAAGATGCTAACACTACTCATACTTGTACCTTGTGAAACCTTTCGCTCCCGACAATTATTATATCTTAGGTGAATGTGCTTATTTTGAATTTCAACCATAAATCAAACGTTTTGCAAAATTTCTATGCTTCACGTTCCACCCAAAAGTAATGAGTTTGAAGGTGAGATCATCCCATGTAACGAATTTTGTCTCGGTACATCCCAACCTTACGGTTAAGTGACCAAGCTTTTGACACCCCACAGAGACTAGTATCGGGACTCACGAACCTTCGGTTTCAACACCCTTGGATTTCCCATTTATACATAAAATCACAACTTAAAACGAAATAGTCTTAGTTCAAAATCATATTTAAAGTTAAGAAAAAAGAGATTTTCCCTATATTTATTAAATCACATTTATATTACACTTAATATAATTATTCATCCTTTAAACTAAGGAAATCCTCGACCTTTTAGAAGGCTGCAACATCGGTTGTGAGCCGGTAAGATGCAACAAACTTTTATCAGTCTTGGATAATTACTATGTGCCTTATTTAGAAGACTGCAACATCTGTTGTGAGCCGGCAAGATGCGGTAAACTTTTATCAGCCCACAGTTTTTATTATTATTATTACCTCATCATTTTTTTACACTTATTATTACCATGATATAGAGAAAACTTCTTTTTAGAAAATTGAAGTATAAATTTGAACTAAGACTAAAATTATTAATATCGACCATACTTCCAAAATCGTTGATATAAGTTTAATTTTCGAAGAGAGCACGTATTATTAGTCCGATTAGAAGCTTATGGAAGAGAAAAGCCACAAACTACATTTATGAGCTCTTAATATTTCCAACTAATCCTTGTTTAGCATCTAACTCATAATTAACTCTATCATTTCTCGTTCATCGCAAATTTAAAATCTTTAATAAAAAGATCTGTGAATGCTTAGTCTAAAAGTTAAGGGACAAGCTAGAGCTCAATACGCTCGATCGAGTCAAAATTTATTCTTATTCTACCCAGCAGGAAAGTCAACATTGTGATAAAACACTTATTTTATTTTTGAAAAATTTTAAATTTTTTCATTTTTTTGGTATTTTGGTGGTAAAAACGAGATTACGTGAAAACAACGATTGTAGGCACAATCAAATAGATAGATCCCCCTCATACTAGAATTGAACATTGTCCTTAATGTTTAAGAAGGGTCTCTACATAAATCTAAGGCCATTTATTAAGTATGCACAAAGATAAACGTTAGTCGATAAGATTAGATATTGGATTCCTATAATCATGCTAAGGATTGAAGCTCGAGTGAACGAAGGATAAAATCACGAGCACGAGAGGCTTCATAATCCGGCGAAATCCTGGACATACAACAAAAACTACAAAACACGATAAAGGAAGAGGCGAGCCTTCTCATAACATACTTATTCATTACTACTATATAATTATATAAGGATAAGCATGGGTTGCCACCCACGAAGCGCTTATTTTTGTTAACTGAGTCTTAAGCCTGACTCGATCCCCTATACTTGAGCTGGTCAAGGAGGATAGAAATGGAGAAACGGAACATCCAAGATAGGAATGTCCCCTCCAGAAATCATCATCGGGCTTTTAGAAAAATCAGAAATGATCTTTGAAGGATTAAAGCCCCGATGAGATAAGAGATGAGGAGATTTCTCCTCATTAGAAGCAAGAATTCCAGGATTGAAAACCTTGTCGTCATTTTCGGATGAAAATGGAAGCAAAGTGTCAAACATTGGAGAAAGGGTGGGAAGGGTGGGTAAAACATTAGGCACATGAACATAAAGTTCTGAAATATCACCCACCACTTTGGCAGTCAAAACTCCCGTATCGGGCTCAATTTCATCATCATCCGGTGGTTTCGCAGGAGGACGAGGGGATGATGGAACATCAAAATGAAATGACTCATTTTCATGAAGTGAAGGGGAATCATTGCTAAGCAATTCTTCAAGGAAAAGGATATCCCCTTCAGAGTCATAGTCATCATTCTCAATGCCCGGTGGCATAGAGTCATCCAGAGTAAGAAATAAGTCAATCTCCTCCATAAGCGAGTCACTATCCTCAACAGGGATATAAGATGGAGAGAAAGATTCGATTATAGCATCAGAATTTTCAGAATTAAATTCTTCCAGAGGTCGAGGGGATGAATTATCATACAACAATCTCTCAACAAGACGAATGTCTTCCTCAGGATCAAAGTCGGCTTCATTAATTCCTGTTGGAATTAAATCAATATGAGCGAGTTCACCGAAGAACTCCTCGAGAAGAGAATCGATCTTAGGAGAAGAAATAATCGAAGTATCTTGATTAAGCAAAGATTCTATAAGATCGGACTCAGCATGCGGATCTATCTTATTAGACATGATTTCTTCATCAAAAAGAGGGTTCGAATAAATTTCCTTCGGAACGTCCTCATCAGAAATTGACTCGTCGTCACTAGAGGAAAAATCATCGTCAGCATCAAAGAGATGATTAGAGAAAGTCATAAAATTATCACAAACGGGCACATCACACTCACTTTTGACGTCGGAAAAATCCTCGAACTCAATTGGGATTGGGACAAGGTTCTCAACACTAGACTTTATTAATTCGTCTGATTTCATTTCCAGAATAGTGCTAAGATGCTCGTCCCCCATACTTAGAGAGTTATCGGGTTCTTCGGTTGGTAAGACGGGTGTGATTGCAATAGTATACTCCTCGTCATCATCTTCGTAGAAGGCAGGACAATTCTAGTTCGGAGTATTAATATAATCTGCCAGCTCCTTACTTATAATTTGCACGTCTTTAAGAGGTTTATGAAGTAATTCTTGTAAATCCTCTGGTTGATGTTGCTTTTCACTACAAGCATGCTTTATTTCAAAAAAATTCTCCCAAGCTAGCAATAAAACCTTTGGCATTTCTCTAAAAGATATACGATCAAACTACTTTAAAAAGGTTTGTATAGATTTCATTAGGTTTTCTCTAGCTTGCAAAATTTCCACACTTGTTTCTTAATGAATGACGAGAAACTGTAGGGGTTGGGATTGGTTAAAACCGAAAGAATTGGAATTATAGCCATGATTAGGTTCATAGAAATTTTGGTTCAATGGTTGACACTGGAAAGTCTCATGAGGACCCTCGCAGTTTTCACAACAAAGATATTGTTGTTGAAATTAGGTGAAGTTTGTGAAAAATTATAAAAGTCTTGATTGTAAGACGGGTCCGGATTATAGATAAACGGAACTTGAGGCAGACAATCGTACCATAATGAGCATCGTTCCCACATAACTCACAAGAATATGTCTGGGGCTGACTCGGAGAATAATGTGGAGGTTGGTTAAATCCAAAGTCTTGATTGTAACAGGGACCTTGATCAAAGACGGGTGTGTTCCCTGTTTGACAATCGAAACCCGGATGAGAGTTCCCTCTACAAAATTCACACGAGTATGTCTCTATTGGTGTTGTGGAGATGGTGAAAATTTCGTGTTTCTTTATAAGATAAGTGATTTGTGGGCTCTTCATAGATCAAACTCATTTCCGGATCCTACACATGCTACAAGCTCGGACAGTTTCCACCATTAAACAACCTCTCCAACAACACGAGCAACCCAGAAGTTTCTATACGAAGACAATGTCGAAAGAAGTTAACGGATAGAAGGGGTAACAGAAATAAGAATTAAAAACGATAAGAGGGAAAGAAAGAATAGTTATAGACAAATATATAAGAGAAGAAAAATATTTGGTAACCGAAAAATCGAAGCAAGTGTATCGGTAGCTGCTCTAAAAACGCACAACATGAAGCAGGAGCGGGTAAGCGACTAAAAAAAAAGATGAAGCGTTTTAAAAACCTTCTCTTTCCGGGTCAGACGTTCATAGATCGACCCCTCCCTATAACCTCTCTATAGTTTTGTAGTACCAAAGGTCAGACCGAAATCTCAAAGTGACACAACAGTGAATTAGTTGTTTTTTTTAATTTTTTTTGGGTATTTTTGATTACTTGAAATTATTCACAAATGAAAGCAATAACTTCACGAGGAAGGGTCTTCAAACACTAATCTTCGAACGAAACACGATAATCGTAACACATCTCCCCGGCAGCGGCGCCAAAAATTGATCTCCACTTAATATATATATATATATATATATATATATATATATATATATATATAGGGTGAAGTTCTTTTCAGAACCAAATAAATGTACAGAACTGCGAGAACCACCATCAACCAATCAATTTTTTTCAATATTTATCTTTTATTTACTTCAAGAAGTATATTAGTGAAAATTACATTTTTAAACTTTTTTTCAATTTTTTAATAAAAAAAAATTGTTTTTTTAGTTCCTAAATTTTAAGAATATGTTTAAATATGTTTTTCCCAGCATGTTTATTTTTGAAAAGGTAATGTCATATGATGTTTTCCTTTGATAAGAAAATCTAAACATATAATGATGGTTTTGATCACAAATTTTTACACATTGAATGGAATGACAACATAAATCTGGTACATGATATACAAACAATTCAAAAAAAAATATTATACACAAAATCTAAAATCATGTGATATACAAATTCAAATAAAAAATTCTAAAAGTAACTAATAAATGAAAGTTTAGACGTGCCTACTAATATTTAACTAAACCAAAAAGATGTTGCCGTATATGCATATGTATTTTCCTTCGTTAGAGATTCTCGATTTCTAGGGAAGTATATGTGCATTTGATCACCTTACCCCTTATATATACGCACTCAAGTTAGTTTATTTGCAACTTGTATCTACCACCCGTGCCTTGTGTCTTTACTCTTTACTTTTTTTTATCATAACTATCTTCTCGCTAGATAGTTTGTACAAAATACATGTGCACTCTTCATATTGCTCGTCATACTCGTACTTGTAACCACAAACAATTAACAAACGAATTATTTAAACTTAACAACAAACAAAACACATATGCACAACCTTTTCTTATATCAAATGATGCAAACGAATTTATCATAATAAGTAGTGTCACATATATGCATAATTTAGTAAAACACATGTGCACCATTTGCTTAAATATCACAACTATATATACACCATTTAATAAAACACATGTACACCTTTGCTTAAAGATGAGAGTTTCCAATCAATAAATTTTAAACGAAGACAAAAATCAACATTTGATCAAATAGTAGCAATTGGTTCATTAACATCAAATTTGTCTCATCTTTATCTTTAGATATAAAGAACACCTGAACTCTCTGAGGAGTATATACTAAATAAACATACATGTAATGCATTTAAACTAATAAGAAAATTTTAAACTAATGTCGAAACATACATGTAATTTTATTGAAAATTATGTCGATACATGTGCATTTAAACTAATAAATTACTCAAACATACATGTAAAATGTATTTAAACTAGTGTCAATACATGTGCATTTAAACTAATAAATTAGTCAAACTTAATATATATTGAAACTGAATTAACAACATATATCCCCACTATCACATGTAATTTTATTGATACTAAAGCCGAGGACTAGTCTAATCAAAACATCTTACTTTCAATGACAATACTCGCGACTTCTTGAATTTAATTAAAAAAGATAAAGGGGTGCTACTATTGGAACCCAAATTAAGTCAATTCAAATAATCTTTGACTGTAACATAGCTATAAGGGAGTTTTCTATATTTACCAAGATATATAAAGAATCCAAGAAAACAATAACAGTGACCATACATCATATTTTGTTAAAACTTTTTACTAAAATTAAACAAGGGGCACTTCTTTCACAAAAAAAATGAGAGGTATTTATTCTCATACATCAAAAAATTGTGTATGGATTGTATTAGTGATTTTGATGAGAGTGATAATCTGTATCTCAAGATGGACCATTCGGTAACGATGTCCGATGACGTTTTATAAGAAATCTATTTTCATTCGTTCTCTAAATATAAAAGCCAAGACAAATATATAATATCAATTTCATTTGTGTTTCTAGTTATGTTTTAAACAAAGACATAAGCCATTATAAAGTTATAACAGTTAGAATAATAAAAAGCAATGTATATATACATGTGCACCTCTCTTTGTAAGCAGATCTGTAGACTCGGTCCGACAAGGAAGCTCGAAATCCCATAATTATCTCCGACGATTTTAATAAGAACCTCTGCCATTCCATTAACTTAAAATTCGAACCTTTACATTGATGAATGATTTGATACATGATATAAAGTAGGGCTGCAGATGGTTGTAGGGTCGAAATCACAAGAAAATGGTTAATATAGAAGACAAGAATTAAACGGATAAGAGGGTAAAGAAGATAAGAATTAAACAAATTAGAGGATAGAGAAGATTAATTATAGCAAAATACATAAGAAAGAAAAATATTTTTGGTAACCGATAATCGAACAAGTGTATAGTAGCTCTCTAGAAAACGCACAAAGAAGCGGAGGAGCGGGTAAGCGTGAAGCGTTTTAAAAACCTTCTCCTTTCGGGCCGAAGTTCGTACGATCAACCCTCCTTATACCTCTTTTATAGTTTGTAATCTAAAGGTGAGCCGAAATCACAAGTGACACAATGGTTGATTTTTGTTGTTTTTCAATATTTTTTTGCCATTTACGGTTACTTGATAATAAAAGTAAATATTCACAAATGAAAAACAATAACTTCACGAGGAAGGGTCTTCAAGGCACAACAAACTTTACTTCGATAATCGTCTCACGAACTCCCCGGCAGTGGCGCCAAAAATTGATTTGATTAAAAATAACCCTTTAGTATATATAAATAAAATATATAATATAAATATATATAAGGATAATTCCCAAAATATCAATTAAGAAGAGAGAGTAAGTATTCCAAGAGGGTTTTAAGAAGGAAAATACTTTTATCCAAAGCAAAATCCAAAAAAAAAACTTCCCGGGTCGTTTCCCGATGAGGCGTGAATTGAAAATCGAGTTTAAGTTTGTGATCGCGTGTTTGAATGATCAATATTTGATTTGGAATCTATTTCTACTAATAACATGCAAAAACAAGTAAAGGCAAACCTAAAATTAAAGCAATTAAAGCTAAAACACGAAAAACGATAACGGGATTCAAATCCCGTTCTTTAAAAACCTAAATTCTACAAATTTAACCCTACAAAAGCAAATTTAATTTTTAATAGTCCTAAATGATAAAAGAAAATTTTAGAAAAAAGAATTATATTTTTTTGACTTTTATTTTTTTATTATGAATTAAAAACGGATTTAATCTAAAAAATAATTAAAAATACTAAATGGGAAAATCTGAAAATCTGAAAAAATTATTAAATGTACTTTTAACAGTGCTAAACCTATGAAAAAGACAAACTATAAATTAAAAAGACCCCAGGGCAGTTGGCATTGAGAGTGTGTGTTGAGGTGTTGGTGCTATAAAGGAGAGGTCACAGGTTCGACCACTGTGACCTCTCTTTTTGCAAAATCATTTTTTTTAATTTTCTTTTTTTGCAAAAAGCTAAACAACATGAAAATAAGCAATTTTAATAAAAGGGACTAAATTTGAAACTTAATAATAACCTCAGAAAAAGCAAATGAAATTAGCAGATTGCTTAAAAGCTTATATGACTTAAGGCTTAAACTGTTTGGAGTTTTATGACTTTAAAAGCAAATGAAAACTAATAAGCTGAACTCTAAGACCTAATCAAGACCTAATAAGCAAATTTAACAAGAAATTAACTAACAATTTGAGCTTAAAAGCTCTTAAAAGCTGAAATGAAATCTGGCCTAAATAGACAGTTTTAAAAGGAAAATGGCAAACTTTAAGCTTCAATTAAGAACAAATAAGCATTTGGACATAAGTAAGGACCTAAAATAGATTAACATTCACATCCAAAGAACACATTAAAACAAGAATTAAGGAAATTGGTTTTGGTAATAAGCTAAACAAAGGACTTGAAAACTGACAGTTTGGCTAAACTATCTTTTTGGGTTTTTTTTTGAAGTTTTATAAAAGACAAACAAGCTTTTGTAGCCCTATTTTAAGCTGAGCAAATGAAAGTTAAATTAAACAATAAGCTCAAACAAATTGAGAGGGTAACCCAATAGGATTGAGTAAACAAATTCAGACCCTAAAACAACTTAATACCAGCTTAAATTCTAGATCAAAAACTGGCTCTTAAACTTTGAAAACTAAAACATGAAACAAAATCCTTGACAGATTTACTCTAAGATTTCACAAGGCAAATGCACAATTGACCACCTCTATTCCTACTGCATTTTGAAACAGATTGGAGGCTTAAACAAGTCCTCAAAACAGCTTTTAAGCAAAAATGAAATATAAACAGTTTGAGAACTTTTTGATTCTAGCAGACTTGAAATTTTTATAAACAAACCTCAAAACTAAATAAAACTTATTCAAACTTCATTAAAACTTAAACTGATACTGATTTAAAACTAAACAAACTTAGATTTTAAAACCAAAAGTACTCTAGCAGTATTAACTCTTGGTTAATACTGCTAACCCAAACACCCCTTTAAACATGAAACTTGTAAAAAAACTGTTTTAAGCTACAACTTGAAATGACCAGATGTTAACTAAGTTAAATAAGCAATAACAAGCAAATTTCAACCAAGAATAAGCACTAATGAATAAGCTATACTAAATGAACTAATTTAAGCTAAAAACACAGAATATGACTAAATGCTGAATTACGAGTCTACAATCTATAAACTAGCATCAATAAGCAATAACAAACATAAATAAGCAGTAATAAGCTAAGGAACAGTAAATAAGCTAAAAATGAAAAAAAAAAGTGAACTTACTTTTCCCTTTGCTCTAAACAAGGGTATGCAATGCTCAAAAGAGCTTATCAACGACCCAGCTTATCAAAGGCTAAGCATGTGTGAGGTCCCAAAAAGAAGCCCATTTCCCCCCCCCTTTTTCTATTTTTTATTATTTTTTCTGGCTTATCTTCCAATAAGCTGTGGTAATTTTGAGTGATTTAGATAAGACAGTGACAAGTGTCTTAACAACAGGAATAAAAGAGCTTATAAAAACTTATTTAAAGAACTTTGAAAACATACATTAAGCTTAAAGGTATTAAGTAAAGACAGAATATGCAGAATTATAAAAGCTTGAATTTCATTAAAAATTTAAAAGTTACATTGCTTTAAAATTAAATACAGGAAAGTAAATAACTGTCAATTAAGTTAAATACTACTCCCTAATATTAAAACCTAAACTACTTATGAGATCAGTTACAAAGAAAAATATGAAATCCTATTTAAAAAACTAAGTGCAGGGGTCTTGAAATTTGTGCTTTGTTGTGTGAGATGGTTGCAAAAATCATTACGCCGCTTCATTCATCTTGCCCTCCAAGGTCTTCAATCTTAGCCCTTGATTTCTTGTTTCTTTTCTTTGCCGAATGAGATTGTTTAGGATTGCCAACATGGATTTGGTGTTTTGTGAGGTAGGATTGGATGGGAAAGAGACGTTTTGGGTGAAGGGTAAAAGGAAAACGATGGACAAATAGCGTGGGTGCTGTGCGGATAGGTTTGGATATAACTGGGACCGTTTGTTTTGATTTTTTTAAAAAACGGGGTTGGGGGTAAAAGGATGTGGGTGTAAGTTTTTAAGGTGTTAGGGGTCAATGGTGTTAGTCCCTTAGGACTAACAGTGTTTAGTCCTTAAGGACTAACTAAGCAAAGGTTTAAACGGGTTAGTGGGGCTAATGTTGAATGTTGGTTAAATGTGTTTGGGCCTATGGATTGGACCGGGTTTATATTAAAATGGATTTTGGACTTTTAAACCTTATAAGATTTATAGATAAAGGCTTAATGGGCTGACCCGACCCATTAAATGGGTGCGGGTTGGCCCGATAAGATTTCTTAGGTTTCGGCTTCGTCCTTGACTTTGACTTTTCGATGTTGACTTTGACTTTTTGACTTTTCACGCTCTTTCCATTCTCGTGCTCGGTTTTGTCGGTTTTGGCTTTGTTTTTTGTCCTTTAGTGAATATCTGTTACCTGCATATCATAAATAGCAAAACACACATATGTTTGGCATTTTATGTCCGATTTTGGTCATTTAGGCTCGTTTTTATAGGTAAAAGGTATGTGTAATTAAGCACATACCAAAGAATTATTAAAGTCACCCTCCCTAAGCCACTGAATCTTAATCTTTTGTTGAAGAAGCTTCTCTTCATCCAAAGGTGCTACCTTGTATGCTTGATAGAAGGTCCTTTCCTCCTCCCTAAGACTAGCATTAGAAGGGTCCTTATCTAATGCCTCTTGAACTCTAGCTAATTCAGCTTTAATCACCTTCACCTTATCAAAAACATCACCATTCTTTCTATTGAGGCCTCTCATGTGCTTTTTCATACTCTTTAACTTTTTAGCAAGTTTAAACATTTCAAATCCCTTTACATCAATCTCCCAATTATCCCCAACCACACCTAAAAATTCCTTTTTATCAGCTAGAAAATTCATGAACCTGAAAGTTTTAGGCTTTCTAACAGAAACACCAGGCAGAGTAAGACTAGCAGGACAATGATCTGAGGACAAATAAGGCAAAAAGCTAGCAAAACTAGAAGGATAAGAGGTAACAAAGTAAGAGTTACCCATAACCCTATCAAGTTTCTTTAAAATCCCATACTCAGGACATTTCCTTTTTTGAATCCAAGTATAGAAAAACCTATTCATACTGGTATCTTCAATCTCTAACGAATCGACACAACTCCTAAACTCCTGCATACCATCATCCCTAACAGCTAAACCATTAGAATTTTCATTAATCCTCAAAATCACATTGAATTCCCCAAGAAGTACCCAAGGGTCAATACCAGCAACCAATTTATGATCAACTAAATTAGCCCACAACTTAAGCCTATATCTAGTAGTTATCTCCCCATAAATCACAGACACATAAATATTCTTATTATCACTAATGGTTCTAATCAAAAAATGCATGTCTTGATCATTCTAAGCAAGAAGTTTAGCAGAACTGACATGAGGGTCCCAACCCACCACAATTCTATAAGCCTTACAGCTATCAGCAGTATTTGAAGCCCAATCCCATAAACCAAAAACCTCATCACAGACCTTATTCACAAATTTATTTCTTAATTGAGTCTCAATAATTCCACAAAAACTAATACCATTCTCAAAAATAAAAGATTTTACCTCATTTTGTCTAAGGGAATTGCACATCCCTTTGACATTCCAGGAAGCAATTTTTACCGCCATTTAAAGGTTGTTTGATGGAACAGTAACATCCTGCTCCTGGTTTAAATCACAGTTCACCACACTTGAAATTACATCTTAGACAATGAATTGAGCACTTGCACTTCTCTCCTCAGCAACTTCATCATCCATATCTTCATTCCTATCAATATTTAAAACCTTCAATATATTCTCCAAACCTTCTTCACCAATAGAAGCCTTATAGAACTCTAATTTCTCATAAGACCAATCATTCCACTCATTAATAGTAAAAACTTGCCCAGTCATGAAAAAGAGTTCTGTTTCAGCTAACTGTAATTTCAAACTCAAATCCTTAATTCTATCCAACTCATCCTTATAAACTTCCTCATATATTTTCCCATAAGCTTGATTCTGAGTCAACCCTTGTTCCACCATGACAGATTTCATCATCACATTAGCCTTGTTCCTAGACTCAATAGCAATCATCTTATTGCTATGGACAATTTGCCTTTCAAGTTTTTTAACCTTCAACTTCAAGTCAGCAACATTTTATTTCCTAACTAAATCCTGCATCTTAATTTTAAAGTACCGTCTCAAGTCATCATTCCAATCATTCTTTTCCTCTAAACTAATGTGTAATCCCTTCTCACAAGCTTCATCAATTCTAGACCTCATAGACTCCCACTCCCCATGCATTTCAATATCCCTCTCATCAGTCAGAGCAGAGAACATATTGTTAGAACTAACTATCTTCTTATTTTTATCCTTCTTGCCAGCATTACTATCAGTACCCATACCTTTATTTCCAACTTTCTTCTTCCCACTTGAGCTCATCCCATTCACATCAGTATTCATCTTGTCATTAGCACTTTCCTTTTGAACTTTTTCCTTACCATTATCCCTAACAGCAACACTAGACTTTTTAACTTGAAAAACTTGAGCACCTTCATTCCTAGCATATCTCTGATCACAATAACCTCTCCCATTCATACCTCTAATCCTACCTCCATAGCCACCTCTACTAGTAAAGTATTTTGAGCAGTGGGTTATTGGGGAGAAAAAGAGAGAAAAATTGCTTTTGTTACTTGTGAAATGAGATGGTGTGTTAATAATACTTGGGAATTTCATTATATAGCAAGATGTATTAGAAAACTAATTTAATAAACCATGAACTAGGAGGTGGTTTGAGTACATGGTGTGTAAGACTTCTCCTCCTCCCTAGGAGGAGGGATTTGACAATGTATGGAGACTTGGTTCAATGGTGTACTTGTTGTAAGTTATCAACTAGAAAATGAGCTACTAGTGGAGATTTAAGGAATTAATTCTTGTGTTTATAAGCTTGGATCTGGCCCTATGTGATTTAGGAATGTAAATTGATATAATTTTTAGGTAATGGGTATAAGAGTGGGTATTTGTTTGAGTATAGATGGGTATTGGTTCTTCCGTGTATGCTTAAACATATTTTATTGCGAAACGTAAACGTTTTACATAACCAATAAAAATAAAATAGGAAAAGTTATAAATTATCCTTGTAATAATTATATAACACTTGCTTGATATAAATTTGTATTGTTTGATGTCCGTTTATGTTAAATGTTGATTTTTAGTTTACACGATTTAACTAAACGATGAAAATTAAAAGCAAACGCACAAAAGTTTAAAATAAATAGTTGAATATTTATTGACGTAAAATGACGTAAAAATGCAGATTGTTACAGTCTCCCCATGTTAAAAGAATTTCGTCCTGAAATTCAGGTTGAGTTGCCTTCCGGAATAGTGTTGGTGAAGAGGTGTGGGTTTTAATTCCTTGATGGTGGTTAAACTTGCCGGCGGCTTGTCCTAGGGTAGCTAACGATGCGTCTTTGACCTTTTGGTTTAAGATTTGGTATAGGATGATGTCGACTTAATAGTAAGATGGAGTAAGAGTTTACTTAGTTATTATGATTATTGGCTTGGTTTCTCGTTATAAATACATTTTATGGATACGCACACAAAATTTTTGTTCTTCAAGGATATTTGTAGAAAATTGATTTTTGACAAAAGTTCTTAAGGTGACTACTTCTCAGCATGGCATGGTCCTTCCTGAATTATACATAGGTGATCAGGCTATGTATATTTGAGGTTTAACAATGCAATGCTCATTTTCGACAATATAGTGTTATGTATAAAGTAGTATCCAAATGGTTTACGGTGTCAATTAATTATTCACTAAGGATAAGAAAAACAAGTCTGGTTTTTTCTAGGTTGACAACAAACTGGTTTACGAGATGACTGTACGATGGCTTATAAGATAATAGTTAAATGGCTTAAGATAGTAAAATAATTTATGCGATGGAAACAAAATTGTTCCATAAGGTAAAACTAGAATGTTAGTTTATTTTACGGTAGTAAGATAATTTGTCGACGGTAGTAAAATGGTTTGTCATGTGGTAGTGAAATGTTTTATAAAGTTATGATGCTTCAGGGAGCGGTTTGCATAATGAATGGAAAACTGCAGTAAAATTGATGAAATTTTCGCAACACATAAATTTTGATAGATAATTTGAAATCATTCGTATAGTAAAACGGGAATTTAAGAGGAAGTACAACGAGAATTCCTAAGGAAATAGAGTCTAAGCATTGATATCGTCTTCCATGTCGTCAAGGTCTTGATTGGTTTCTCCTCCTCCTAAGGCATACACCATCCCACGTGCTTCAGTACCTTCAGCTTGGTTTCCATGGTTCTGATTCTTTAACTTCGGCAATCACTTCCGTAGTTCCCTTGATTCACACATTCATAGCAGGTGAGGTGATTGGTAATTTTCTCAAACTATATATATAATATAATAAAATAAAATATATATAATCTAAAAAACACAACAAATCAATAAAACCAGGAAGCAGTATAGACTTTTCCCGGGTCGTTAATCCCCAACGAGGCTGAGCTGGAAAAATCGATACAGTCGGAAGATTGGAGTTTGAATGAGAGAAATGATTTGAGAGTGTGGAAAGTTAAATTAAACAATAACAAACAAAAACGATTAAGAAAAACCTAAAAATTACGAAATTAAGCTAAAAAACGAGAGCACGAATCCCGAACAAAGGGTCAAAAACCTAAAATCTTCAAAATTAACCCTACGAAGAAATTTTTTTTTGCTTCTAAAAACTATTCTAGGGGACTAAGATACGAAAATGAAAAAGACTAGACTGAAACGGAGGTCGTTTGACCCAAAAAACGAGTCAAGCAAAAACCGCACTCCGAGCCGTTCCCTTTTAAAAATCAAAAAGTTACAAAAATGACCCTACGAAAGTTTTTATATTTTTCCTACGAAATATATGACTAAAGAAAATTTTCTAAAAAAGAAAAATATTTTTTTGATAATTTTTGAATTTTTTATGAATTTTTTAAACTTTTAACTAAATTAAATTATAAAAAATACTAAACTATTTTTAAAAATTCTGAAAAATTTACTAAAATTACTTGAACACTTAACTAACTATCGAAAAATAAGAAACCAAAATTTGGCTTATAAATAAGCCCGAAAATAAGCTGAAACAGCTTATAGCTTTAAAAGCTAAAATGGGGTTAAATACTAAAGCCCTTGGGACTCTAACAGAGAAGTCCCAAGGGCGCAGCGGTAAGACTTGTATGAAAAGGGAGGTGTATCGAGGGTAGAGGCCCGGGTTCGAGTCTTGCTCACCCGGGTCACCCCTTGTCTCCTCCTTTTTTTTTCAAAAACTTTGTGAACCAAACTTGTTAAGCTCCTTGAGCTTAACAATTTTTAAAACTACAACTTTTTTAGAAAAGCTAAGAATAAGCTGAAAAAGGGCTTTTAAAAATGGACAGAAGCTTAAAGTGAGCTTAAGGGCAAAAATGCTTATGGCTTTTTGGGCTTTTAGACTAATAAGCTAGAGTTAAAGAAAATAAGCTTAAAGGGGTTCCTAAACTAACCTAAATAAGCACTAAGAACTAAAATGTAATAACTAAATAAGCTGTAAAAGGGCTTAAATTGACAGAAAGCTTAAAGTGAGCTTAAGGCAAAAAGTGGCTTATCTAAATACACAATAAGCAAAGGAAGGGCATAATAAGCTAACATAAGCAACAAGGGAACTAATAAGCAAGTAAGAACTCAAAACAGCATTAAAAAGCCAAATACGCTGGAAAGAAAAAATAGTAATCCTAATTATGCTTAAAAAAATTCAAAATGCCTACTTAAGGCCTGAAAATAAGCTAGCTAGAGTGTGACTTAAGGTCTGAAAATAAGGAGGCTTATCAAAGAGCTTATTGGCTTCCTAGATAAGCCAAAAACTTAAGATAAGGTACTCAAATAAGCTAGAAAAGTGTGCTTAACAACAACCCCTTAGCACCAGGGGAAATGGACTAAAGTCAAAGGGCTTATTCTTGACAGTTAAGATAAGCTGTTGTCAAATAAGTCAAACTAAAAAAGATAAGTTAAAACAGATGAAGAATGTCTTAAAGTGAGCTTATGCTCAAATTTTAAGCCTCTAAAAACATTTTAAAGCTGCTGATTTTAGTCTTTGAAAAAGGGCTTTTTCTTTTTGAAAATGACAACAAATGTCTTTGGCAGATTGGACTTAAACTAGCAATTGACTCAAAACATTTTTGTGAACTTGTTTAGATACTTACAAGTAACACACTTTGACACTAAAACTCAAATGTACAAGAGCTTATCCAAATAAGCTCTTGTACCTTTTCCAAAAATCAACAGATTGAAAGGACATTTATAAAAACTTGAAAAACAGGCTTTGACTAAAAAAAACTTAAAAAAAACAGACTAAAAGGGCTTAATGACTTAAGCCAAGGTTATCCTTATGACCCCAACCCATGACCTTGCTGTTTTGACCCATTTTGGACTTAACCCAAACACCCCCTTAATTTCTAATTTTTGAGAATTAAGCTAAATTATGAACTAAAAATTTATAAAAAACTAGAAACAGATTAATAGTTAAGTATATAAAGCACAAATAAGCAAACTTGAGTAAGAAATAAGCAGTGATAAGCACTTAAATAAGCTATAAGCAATGTAACAGTAACAGAGGTAAAAAAAACTTACAGAAGTCCAAATGAATAGGGTTCTAAATCCTAATTCCTAACCCCTAGTCCTTTGTGGTTCTGAATACACTCAAACCCAAGGATTCAGCAGGTTTAGGCCAATGCTTCCTTTTTGCTTATCACAATAGTTTATTTATAAGACAAATTTATATGAAGGATTATTTAAACAAATTTTTTCATTAATCTTCAAAAGAGTACAAGGCTTTTTTGAAACAGGATTACAACTTTAAAGAGATTACAATGAACTTTTAAAAATTTTAAAATTACAACTAAAAAACTTAAAAACTTAAAAACTTAGATATAAAAACTTAATATCAAGTCTTCTGTCTTCTGGCTTTTATAGCACATCATATGTGCTTCTTGTGCTTGTTATGAGAGGGGGAAAGCAGCCCTTGTCCTAGCCTTCATTTCTTTAAAAAATTCATCATACCCGTTGATCTTCATTGTAGAAAATTGATTTTTGACAAAAGTTCTTAAGGTGACTACTTCTCAGCATGGCATGGTCCTTCCTGAATTATACATAGGTGATCATGCTATGTATATTTGAGGTTTAACGATGCAATGCTCATTTTCGCCAATATAGTGTTATGTATAAAGTAGTATCCAAATGGTTTACGGTGTCAAAAAATAATTCACAAGATAAGAAAACAAGGTAGTTTTTAGGATGACAACAAACTGGTTTATGAGATGATTGTACGATGGCTTATAAGATAATAGTTAAATGGCTTAAGATAGTAAAATAATTTATGCGATGGAAACAAAATTGTTCCATAAGATAAAACTAGAATGTTAGTTTATTTTACGATAGTAAGTTAATTTGTCGACGGTAGTAATATGGTTTGTCATGTGGTAGTGAAATGTTTTATAAAGTTATGATGCTTCATGGAGCGGTTTGCATAATGAATGGAAAACTGCAGTAAAATTGACGAAATTTTCGCAACACATAAATTTTGATAGATAATTTGAAATCATTCGTATAGTAAAACGGGAATTTAAGAGGAAGTACAACGAGAATTCCTAAGGAAATAGAGACTAAGCATTGATATCATCTTCCATGTCATCAAGGTCTTGATCGGTTTCTCCTCCTCCTAAGGCATACATCATCCCACGTGCTTCAGTACCTTCAGCTTGGTTTCCATGGTTCTGAATCTTTAACTCCGGTAATCACTTCTGTAGTTCCCTTGATTCCCACATTCATAGCAGGTGAGGGTTCTCTGATTGTTAGTAGCAGCAGGACTCTAACAGTCTCGGGTCAAATGACCGACCCTCTTACAGTTTGTACACTTTACAGTGCACGAGCCATTATGGTGAAATTTACACTTGTTGCACAACGGTAGAGTCCCAGCATACTCCTTCTTCTCACTAGACCCAGCAGAATAAGCCCTTGCCACATTTTGCTTCTTGGGAGGTTGTTGTTGAACTTGGTTGTCGTTGTCAAGTTTCCTTTTGTTCTCAGCTTGTCTTTCAGAAAATGTGTAGATCTTTTGATCCATCAATTCAGTGGCAAACTCAATTGCATCTTGCATTGTTTCTGGCTTGGAAGCCATCACACTTCCCTGAATCATGTCGGGAAGTAAACCGACATACTTCTCGACCTCATCGGATTCTTCGAGAAACATTCTCCCGCACATCAGTGCCAACTCTTAGAAACGTTGGTTATAGCTCAACACATCAGTACCTTTGACCTTCAAGTTCCACAATTCAATTTCTAGCTTCTTGATCTCATCTCTTGGGCAGTATTTGTCAGTCATCGTCTTCTTTAGTGCTTTCCATGTCATTCCATATGCAACCTCATGACTAACAATCCTAACGTGGGAGTTCCACCACGTTAAAGCATTTCCCTGAAGAGTACATGTAGCAAATTTGATTTGACATGCAATTGTGCAGTTGCTTATATGGAAAACAGATTCCATTTTCTTGAACCACTGAGTCAGACCAACAACTCATTCAGTACCCTTGAAATTAAAGGGGTGGCATTTCAGGAAGTCATTGTAGGTGCACTCACGAGCAACAGGCATTCGTCTTATTTCGTCAGTCCCTGAATCATGGTTGTCATCCCCATTTCTACTTCTGTTTGCTTCATGTTCTGCTAATGCATCCGCAACGCCTTGGGCTATCAACGCCCTAATGGCCTCATCGGTCATAGGGGTGGTGGTTTTCTTTAGAGGCATTTTCTTCAAAATCAGAAAATATGGAATTAGTTTAGTTCTAAAAATCATGCTCCAAAGATGAAATGTTGCGAGGTGACAAGTTAAAGTCGTGTTTTAATAGTATGAGACGGGTGTTTAAACTCGAAGTTGAATGATAAAGATACTTGTGGGATTAGCGTACTATGACATGTTTCAATGTTATATAATACGGTATTATGTGAAATCATAAAAGATTTAAAGACCATCGAGTCATTCACCATGTCTTGAGAAATGTTTTAGTATTTATATAAATAACTCTTATATAAATAATGTAAAGTATACGCAAGGTAGGGTAAGTATATATATATATATATATATATATATATATATATTTACATATATTATATATTTACATATTATATATATATATACCGCATATTTAACCATATTGCTCGCTCGCATACTATATACTCCCCCCCCCTATTATGATATAAGATATGTTTAATTATATATTGTATATCTATATACATAAACGCTCGCTCTCTGTATGTATACCTGCTACATGGTCATGTCCTCCGCGTATACCCACTCCGCTCCCCCAGATGCGCCTCTGCGCCTCCCTCCCACCCACATATGCTCGTACTTGTATTTTACTCGCACATGCCGCTAGCATGAGACATAGTAAAGTAATGTTCAATACATGTATACATACTTGGAACATGTATGGACAGGTATGTATACATTCTCCTATGTACTGTTATGTTTTACTTACATCGCAGTCAATGTATAAATACATGTACTGTATCTTATACATGTACTGGTTCATCGTGACTGTGTCTGTGTTGACAGTCATTATACATTTTTTATTTATATATATATTACACTATATATATATTTAAATATATATATTATATATAATATATTTTATATATATATATATGTATTGTATGCTGTATGTATGTATGCCCTGTATTGTATGGTATGTATGTATGTATGGTATATAAAGGTAGGTTTGTAGGTATATATATGTTATGTATGTATGTATAAGGATTTGGGTGGTATTGACTGGATTTAGAGTGTATGTGATCAGTTGGGGTTTGTCTATACTGTTGAAGTTGTGGTTGTTTGTTATTTTGTTATTGAGAGTATGATAGTTGTACAGATATAGTTTTAACCTTATATTTAATGACCTGATTCAGATATACATTTTTAATATATACAGATACATACTTATATAGTATTACATTTATAGTATATACTTATATATACAATATACTATATATATATATATATTTATGTTTTATAGCTAGAAGGGTTAATGTGAGAGATTTTTTAAAATTATTAAAATGAGAACCAATCTACACCATTTGGAATCTTTTAGTTGATATTAAATGAGAATAATATTAAATAAGTGACATTAAGATCATTAAATAGAGCTTCAAGGGTATTTTAGTACATTCTTTTTTCTCTATCTATTAGTTTAATATCTCAAAAATAACTGACGCGTCTGGTACAATATCTCGAAAATAACTGATGCGTCGTGGTACAATATCTCAAAAATAACTGATGCGTCGTGGTACAATATCTCGTAAATAACTGATGCGTCGTGGTATAATATTTCAAAAATAACTGATTGCGGCGATGGTACAATATCTCGACAATTATGATGCGTCATTGGGCTCAATATCTCAAAATATGTGAATGCGTCATGGGAAATATCTTGTAAAATAATCGTGATTGTCGTGGTACTACATTCTTGAAAAAAAAACTGATGGTCGGGTAAAATATCTCGATTTAATAGAGATTTATGGTTAGGCAAATAAAAAAAATGCTTATTACATATAGTACCCTTTTGTTTTTATTGTTTAATTTTTACATTCTTGTATTAAATTAAAGCTGCATTTAATTATCACTTGCACTAACGCTATTGGTATTAATTGGGTGTCTTATTTTAAAACTTTTAAGAAATCTTTCATGTGAACTAATTTGGGTATATATATACTATATATATATATATATATATATATATATATATATATATATATATATTATATATATATATATGTGTGTGTGTGTGTGTGTGTGTGTGTGTGTGTGTGTGTGTGTGTGTGTGTGTGTGTGTGTGTGTGTGTCACGTAATCATGTAATGTAAGCAAGTAAGCAAGTAGTGTGTACGTACATGAAAAAGTTTGATGTGATGCAATGTTTGTGAAAACGGTTATAGTCTAGGTAAAATATGCAACCTAGTTTTCTATAACCTTGGCTCTGAATACCAATTTGTAACACCCTCAAATTGGGTCGCGGCCGAATATGGATCCGGGAGTGTTACTCTATAATACCATTGCACAAGACTTGAGAGAACGACCTCTAAATGTGTCGTTTAAAAAGAAATATTGTATTGTTTAGACTCCAATGCACATCAAGTAAGTCAATCATCTAGTTCACCTGAGAAAAACATGCTTAAAAGTATCAACATAACGTTGGTGAGTTCATAGGTTTTTGTGAGTATAAATATGTATCATAAGACTATATATATATATATATATATATATATATATATATATATATATATATATATATATATATATATATATATATATATA
>BQNB010049797.1:5413-37655 GCA_026074375.1 Tanacetum coccineum
AGTACTTACATTTTGTACTGTCGGTACTAACTATAACTAACAGTACTAACTATTTGTACTGTCAGTACTAACTTACTAAAACATAAATCCTAACACCAATTGTTGAGCAGACTTATTGTCACAGAACAAAGTAATTGGAAGCTTAAATGGCATATGTAAATCCTTGAGTAAAAAACTTAGCCACAAAATCTCACAGGTAGTGACTGCCATGGCTCTATACTCAGCCTCTGTAGATGATCTGAACACTGTTGGTTGTTTTTTAGTCTTCCATGAAACCAGAAAATGTCCTAGAAAAACACAATAACCAGTTAATGATCTTTTAGTCATCAAACAAGCTGCCCAATCAGCATCAGAGAAACCAGTGATGTGTAAATGAGGTTGTACTGGATAGAAAAGACCTTTTCCAACAGTGCCTTTTAGATATCTAAGCAAATGAAGTCCAGCTTGCATATGAAGATCAGTAGGAGCATATGCAAACTGACTTAAATGTTGCACAACATAAGATATGTCAGGCCTTGTCATGGTGAGATACAATAACCTTCCAACTAGTCTCCTATAAACTTCAGGATTGGATAACAAAGTTCCTTTTCCTAAAGACAAATTGAGATTAGTAGGCATTGTAGAAGCAACTGGTTTAGCAACAGTAAGACCAGCATCATTTAATAAATCCAAAAATATACTTTCTTTGATTGAGATGAGTGCCCTGAGCAGTTCTGCAAATTTTTATGCCTAGAAAATATTGAGTCAATCCCAAATCCTTGATAGTGAACTTTTGATCTAATGCCAATTTTGTAGAAGATAGCTCAGACTCACAATTTCCAGTAATGAGAATGTCATCTACATACACCAATACTACAATAAAATCATCATTATTTTTCTTAACAAACAGCGAGTAATCATTCTTAGATTGAGTAAAACCCAAAGCTTGTAAAAACTTTGAAAGTTCATAATTTCACTGGCTGGATGTCTTCTTAAGACCATACAAGGATTTTCTTAGCTTGCAAACTTGCCCTGGAGAAGCACCATTGTAACCAGCTGAAGGTTACATAAAAATGTCTTCATCAATAAAACCATGGAGAAAAGCATTATTAATGTCCAATTGATGAAGTGGCCAACCTTTTGCAGTGGCCAAAGCAATTAAAACTCTCATAGTAGCTAACTTGGCTACATGAGAGAAAGTATGCTTATAGACTTTTCCTTCCTTTTGATCAAAACCTCTAATTACCAACCTAGCTTTGTATTTATCAATGTTCCCATTAGCCTTATACTTGATCTTATAGACCCATTTTGAAGAAATGGCTCTATTACCAGGAGGTAAAGAAGTCAATTCACATGTGTTGTTTTTCTCCAAAGCATCAAGTTCAACTTGCATTGCTTTCATCAATTTAGGATATTTGCTAGCTTGGCTATAAGAAGAAGGTTTAGTGGAAGCAAAAACATTTTCTAGGAAAGCAATATGATGATTAGGCATATGTATGAAATATTCTTTAGTAAAAAGAGGATATTTAAGGTGTTTGGCAGATGATGTAGTATAAGTTGTATTAGCAGAGGATGCAGAACCTTTTGATGTAACAAAATCCTTCAACCAAGCTGGTTTATTAAGGCTTCTTGAAGACTTCCTGGTTGGCATAGAATTAGAAGGAGCAGTTTCAGTGGACACAGGTTTAGGTTCCATTGATGGAATTGCAGGCTCAATTAAAACTTGTTTACTTGAAGCTTTTGAATCCTGAGTATTTGGAGGTGCAGTACCAACTTCCTTAAAGGTATTAAAAGAAGGAAAATCTCCAATGGACCCAGAACAAGAAACAGGTTGAGTCTTGAAAGGGAAAGTCTTTTCCCCAAAAGAGACATCTCTACTATGAAAAACTTGCCTTGTTTTTAAGTCATAAAGAGTATAACCCTTTAAATTAGGTGGATACCCTATCAAAACACATTTTAGACCTCTTGGTTCCAGTTTGTCTCTATGAGGCATAGTGACAGAAGCATAACATAAACAACCTATCACCCTTAAATAAGTATAAGAAGGAACAGTCCCATGTAATTTTTCATATGGAGTTTTCCAACCAATCACTTTCATAGGCATTCTATTAATCAAATAGGTAGCTGCTAATACACAATGTCCCCAAAAATGAACAGGTAGATTAGCCTGAAACCTGATGGCCCTTGCAGTTTCTAGAAGATGCCTATGCTTCCTTTCAACCACTCCATTTTGCTGAGGTGTATAAGGCATGGACTTCTGATGTACAATTCCTTTAGAACTTAAGAAGGATAATCAAGCTTTGTTCACAATTTCAGTTCCATTGCCAGTCCTTATTGTCTTAACAACAGTTTAATATTGTGTTTGGACATAAGCTAAAAATTAAGACAAGACATTCAATATCTGATCCTTTGAATGGACAAAGTAGGTCCAAGTATCCCTTGTGTGATCATCCACACTAGTAAAAAAATATTGAGCTCCATTAAGAGCAGGCTTCTTATAAGGTCCCCAAAGATCCATGTGGACTAACTCAAACGCATAAGAACTAACAGTTGTACTCCTAGGAAAAGACGGTTTATGATGTTTGGCTAATGAACAACTTTCACATGTAAAATCCATAGCATTCAAATATTTACAGTCATTAGTGTGGATCAACTTTGAAACAAAAGTATGACCAAGTCTAGAATGAAAAGTGTAAATATCTACATGTTGTTTAGAAGAAACAGAATTGCTATAAGCAGACTTATTCAAAGACATAGGAAATGTAGATTTTACATGTCATTGACAGAAAGAGGAGACATTATGGAAGAAGGTTGTAGAATCAAGCATTGGCTTGCAAATGTAGAGACATTTGGACCCTTTTCCCACATCAACAATTTGATTAGTTGAAGGGTCCTGGAAGGCAAAATAATTGGAATAAAAATGAGCATCAATTCCTTAATCTTTAATCAATCTACCCACAAAAAGCAAATTGAGTTGAAAATCAAGAACATAAAAGACATTGTTAAGTGTTAAAAAGGGTGTGATTTTGACTTGACCAACAGGAGTGACTATTTTGGTTCTCCCATCAGGCAAATGGACAATAATTGGGTGTTTGAGAGTTCTAACAGACATGAAAAGATGCAAATGAGGAGACATGTGATCTGAGGCCCCAGTATCACTTATCTAATCTAGTATGACATCCATGCCAGGATGACAAAGTAGAGCAAAAGCAGAGGTGAAACAGAATAATATACTTGCATAATGCATTGAAGAACTTGCCTGATTTGCATTTGTAGTACTTCCATCTGCTACTCCTTTGTTTTTAAACATCTTCATCACTTCTGAACATACAGCAGCCACTAGTTTTTGATCAAACATACCACTTTGCCCCATTCCTATGCCATTCTCATATCCCATATCAAAAGGAGTGTCCACAGCCATGTGATCATCCAAAACCACTTGAGCAGCCATTCTTGTCCCTTTCTTGCCTTTTTTCCTTTATACCAATCAGGATAACCAATCCTCTCAAAACATTGCTCAACCAAATGCCCTTCTTGATTACATCCTGTGCACACCTTTTTAAACTCAATTTTGCTTGAACCACTGTTCTTAAAATCTTTCTTTCCACTCTTTGTTGCCTTATTACCATTCAAGTTTGCAAAGAAGGCTGTTGGTTCAAAAGAAGGATGAGTGGCTTGTTTTTTTTTTCAATTTGTTATACAATATAGTATGCCTTGTTCACATTAGGCAATGGATCCATCCCTAAAATTTGACTCCTGACAGCCTCATACTTATCATTTAACTTCATCAAGAATTACATTAACTTAGATCTACTATCTTTTTCCAGAAACTTATCAAGAATACCACAAGAACACTCTCTTATCTTACCACAAGTACAAGCAGGCAATCCATCCAAATTTTACAACTCATCCCAGCATCTTTTAAGCTTATTGAAATAAGAAGCAATACTGAGATTACCCTGAGAGATGTGGCTTAATTCCATTTCTAGCTGATAGATTAGTGGCCTATTACTTTAACCATATCTTTCTGCAATTTCCTTCTATAATTCTTGTGTAGACTGTGTATACAAGAATGCATCAAATAACTCTGCAACCATGGAATTCAACACCCAACAAGTTACCATGTAATCACATCTGATCCACCTTTTATAATTGACATCAGTTACTACAGGTTTTACACAAGTTCCATCAATAAACCCCAATTTTAACTTAGCCCCCAAATCAATTGATGACATCAAATAATGTCTATTTTATAGCATCATTTGTCCCACGATATTAACCTATTTTGTATAGTTATTTCAAAGAATTGTTACTTAATCATTTATATTTGAGAATTGCAGTAATTATGGAGTAATTGGTAAAACATAGCAAAAGGCGAGCATTCTGGAGCTTAAAAGAAGATATTTGAAGATTGCTATTCTAAAGACCAATACGCCGTATCCATTAAGAAGATACGACGTATCCGTGCCTGCACTCACCAAAGACCACAAAAGGAATGAAGTCCAATACGCCGTATCCAGAAGACTCAATACGCCGTATTCAAGATATGGATATAATATAATATTCTGGAATATATCAAACATGGTCCCTACTCTAAGAAATCCCTAATACGCCGTATCCATTCCCTTGGATACGCCGTATTCAACCGACTTCCAGACCTTATAAATAGAAAACTCAAAAATGAGTTTTAAGTGTGCTAAATCATATTCTCGATACCTAAACCACAAAAGTCGATTTTCAGAAGAGAAAAAAAGCAGAAGAGAAAAAAAGCAGAAGACGCGAAACCAAGACTTATTAGGTGGGTTCTGCTTCTCTAGGGATTTGAATTGAGATTAAGGATAAAAAAAGGGGCAAAAATTTTTTGTTGTTGATCATCTGTCAAGGCTTGAGAACCCATATTTGGGAACCTTCGTAGAGGAGGAAATAACTGATGAATTTCCTGACGAACAACTCATGATATTGAAGGCGGAGCTCAATAACGATGAACCATGGTATGCTGATTATATTAACTACATTGTTAGAAAGATCATACCTCCGAATTAGATGCCTGAAAAAAGAAGAAGATTTTTCTCTCAAGTTAAGTATTATTTTTAGGATGAACCGTATGCGTTCAAGCTATGCTCAGACAATGTAATGAGAAAATATGTTGCTGGGAATGAAATCTTTGAAATCTTGGCACATTGTCATTCTAGACCAACCGGGGGGCATCATAGTGCGTCAATTACTGGAAGGAATGTCTACGAATTTGGATTCTATTGGCCTAGCATTTTTAAGGATGCTAAGGATTATGTGATGAAGTGCGATGCATGTCAAAGATCGGGAAACATATTATCAAGAAGTGAGATGTCTCAAAACAACATTTAGGTATGTGACGTATTTGATATATGGGGATTAGATTTTGTGGGACCCTTTCCGAACTCAAAAGGGAATAAATATATATTAGTAGCAGTAGATTACGTCTCAAAATGGGTGGAAGCTCAAGCCCTACCTACAAACGATGCTCGCGTTGTAATTAGGTTTTTTAAGAAGGCTATTTGCAAGATTTGGAGTTCTTAAAGCCTTGATTAGCGATCGAGGGATGCATTTTCGAAAATCTCAATTAGAAAAAGCCTTGCAGAAATATAGAGTGACTCATAAATTATCTACTGCATATCACCCTCAAACCAACGGACAGATTGAAGTGACCAATAGAGCTATTAAACATTGATGTGCGTTCGTCATAGGACTTCTACACGAGAAGTTTTACAACTCCCTATGCAGTGCACCTAATCATTGTAGTGTAGTATGGGCAAGACTCGGGGTTGTTTATCGTTCACTCGAGGAATAGGTTGGGAAGGATTGATCACGGTCTAACAGAATTCTAAGGGTTGAAAGAAGATTATTTTTGTATTATTGTATTTAATGAAAATAGGTAAAATCATATATTGGAGAGAGTGGTTTAGTTTTAGCTATTTAAACTAAATATTAATCTAAACTAATGGTGATAATAATAAGATAAAAGATTATGTCTATTTAATCATGTATTACTCCCTAGATTTCTTCTCCTAATGTTGTTGCCTTGTCACACTTGTGATGATCTGTGTAACTATTTCCTAAAGCATGAACGAATTACACGAACCCGCCGTCTACTTAGTATGCCGCTAGAGCAACGCACATGCAAGGTAGTATGAAGACTATTACATGGCCCAAAGGGGTTTACTAAGTGCATGTAAAATACTTTAAAAGTGGATCAACCATATTATGGGGCAAGGTAGTATGAAGACTGTTACCCGATGGTATCCTTTCTACACAATCACGTTTTCCTAGATATATCAACATCAATTATTGACAGAAAGCTGGTTTTCTAAAGCTTAACGTGCACATCCATCATAAGAGGCAACATCACTAAGATCTACATTCCAGGTTTTATACGATCATAAATAAACACAATAATAAGCTTAGCCGAGCATGTTAAGAATAAAGCAAGAACGATGAATCAAACAACACATAGACATACTGAATGATTAAATAAATCTTACTTGATTAAAACATGAATTTGAAGAGTTACAATAAGGTTTTTAGGCCCTAAAATCATCTCCTACAGCTGCTAAATGAACTAGGGTTCGTACCCTCTTTTTACTCTAAAGTTACACACTAAAAACCCTAAATTCGAGTTTGTATATATAAGAAAATCGACGTGACGGCAAATCGGTAAGGATACCATAGTATAAAGGAATCTTCGTGTTATGCGTGTGGAGTCGGTTGCGGAGGCTGTCACCGTCTTGAAATATGTGACGCCGTCACTTGATGAGTTGTGAAAGCGTCGTGTATGGCTTGTAACGTCGTCTCCAGGCTCTGTGAGCACAAATCTTCAAGAGTCTTGGTGTTGGTTTGTAATCTCATCCGTTTCTTCTCTAAATGAGCCCAAGTTACGTGTAATTCATCTAAATGTCTTCCAAACAAGAATTACCTGAAAAGGAACGATTAAAGTTACCTATTTTGGGCATAAACACATGATTTTGGGGGTTAAACGACCCCAAAAAAGTGTATAAAATGACACCTTATCAAATACCCCTACACTTGGGATTTGCTTGTCCTTAAGCAAATGGGCTTTTCTATCTAGACAATAACAGTATGAGGGGTCATTTTACCTACTATTTAAAAATATTCTACAACACAACCTCCTAGACCTCGTAATTAAAAGCACGGAAAATATATACTAGCACCTCACATAAGTGTTTGGGATTCTCTCTTTCACTCGGGTGTATAATGGATTATACATATGAGGAAACGGAAAATCAATTCATTCCTGTCATGCATATAACATTACCATAGGCTTGGTAAATGATCAAACCTCCCCGCTAGGTGCAAATATCATTTTACAATTAATGGAAAAACTAAAACGGTTGGGGATACATTTGGGTGGTTTGACTGTGGTTCGGTGAATTTGAAAGTGGAAGGGGTTAGCTTATTATTTTTACGAATACACGCTGGTTTGGTTGCTAAGCCAAGACTCGGATGAAGATGTACAAACTCTACATAACTCTACATCAATCTCTTCCTCTTTTTTTTGAAGACATAATACATCACATGGGGTTTATAACACGTACCCCTACACTTGAGCTTTTACATGCTCGATAATTACAATCTAACTAATGACCCGATTTGAGGTGGATCAAAATAACATGGAGATCATTTGACAAATATATGGGGGTATTGACTTAATTTTTCTTCCCTATTCTTCTGCGAAATAAATACTACCATGAATCCCAATCGTCCCAAAACTGTATTTACAAGGATAAGGACTTAGCAACCGTGTACTCAATAATTAACTTGGGTTAAACACAATAATGTACTAAAGGTGAGTACATATAAGGTAGGCTAAGGCTTTTTGGGTGTAACAATTGGTTTAAGGGTGTCAATGCTCTTCATTAATAGTCCGAATTAACCAAAAAATTACAAGAACCATGAAAAATGATAGGATTAGAGGGTTGTACTAGGGTATCCTGCACTAAAGGTGAGTGCATGACAAGGGTGTAGGATAGTTATATGATCTAGGTGACCATCATAACAATTACAGGTTTAAAACATGGGTTAATCCTAATGCCTCTTATCAAGCAAATCCTAATACTTACTATGCGGTCTCGGATGCATCACTAAAATAAATTCTAGAATTTAATATACTACCGGTACACTCAAATGAATTTTACTAACACCAGACATTCCAGAAAAGGCGATGACGACCACACGTACACATCCGTATCGACGGAATAGACATGTATGACTGCTCACTCCTTAACTCGAACCGGGTAAAGATAAAATCATCTTGGGTTACCAATGATAGGTACCCAAATTCCTAAAGATCTAAGGGCGAACCTCACATTTTTTGGATGGAATTTTAAGGGTTATTGTGCTAGTCATATAAATTCCTATCCATGGGACGCTAGTAATACTCGGTTTTCGTTGGTATGTGTCGTAAAAAAATTTAAATTTTGGTAAAAATCACCCTTTTATTCTATGTTTCGATATATTACTTATCTTTTCAAGAACAAAACAAATGACAAATGAATAAATAGTTTCTAAGGCTTATTTCCCCTACACTTATTTTGAACATTGTCCCTAATGTTCTCTGGAAGTACCCGTAAAAACAGATATAGGGAAAAGAAACAAGTAAAAGAAACTAGTACTCCCCTGGTTTACTTAATAATGGAGAAGAAACGTGCGATAACAGGTTAGATCGTCCTTCGAGAATCATCCAATGAATTTTCCTAAGAACTTCTAAGCTTCTTCTCATTAAATATAACCTGTAATCAAAAACAGAGAAAACTATACCAAGCATAAAATGTGCGATTTACCAATATACAATATGAATTTAGGGTTTGACTCGATAGATAGGATGAAAGAATTGTTAAACTCATTAGGTTTTACAGGTTTATTCAGAAGAATAAATATATTAAATGTTGCGCAAGTTTCATTTTCAAAAATAATTAAAAACTTTGAGTTTTCTGGACCTGGGCGTTTGACGTCGTCGGGGTTGGTGTGACCCCGTCACAAGTGTCGTGGTGACGGAGTCACTTGTTAATCGTGACGCCGTCTCCACCGTCTGTGAAAACAAAAAAATTATTTTTGATGAAAATATTCCTGCACTTGATTCCATAAGTTAGTTCCTGTATAAATTGCTGTATAAAACCTGAGATTTAACAATTCAATCATATGACTCGAAACTGACGCGAATTAATCTAAATAATTCATTTAACATGTTTAAATTTGGCTCAAAAGCTGGATAAATTCCCCTACACTTTTTGGCTCAAAAGCCGGATAAATTCCCCTACACTTATTGTATGCAAAATACCTTTGATTGAAATTAAGACGAGGTTAAAAACAATACAAAGCATGATTACAAGATAATTCAAACATAATAAAACAAACCATGAAGAATTAAAATACACATGACACTCCTAATATGCAGGAAAGGTAAATTGGGTTGCCTCCCAATAAGCGCTTTTCTTTATTAACGAGTCTTGTAGCTAGACTCGAAGTCACACGTCCTTACGTGACTTCTTCTTTATCATCCATTCCTGTTAGGTACTCGGGTCCAAGCTCTAGGCATTCTTTATAAAATCCTAGTATCTTGCTCATCACATATTCTACTCATCTTCTCTTGTCTTCTTCGTACCTAAGATAGACTGATTTGGTATGCTCTTTTTCTAAATCCGATAATGAGTCGTATTGCTTTATCTTATGGGGCATCTTATAGGCAACTTCATCAACCCCTCTAATGAATCTAACAACGCCTTCGGGTGGTTCATGAGTCATGTTGGATATTTCTACCAAAGGTCTCCCTAGTACCACTTGTGACATTCTAGGGTCTATGATCGAACTAATATCCTCGACAACCATGAAGTCTACGATATAGGTGAAGTTTCCTATGAAGACATGCATTCCTTTAATCCTTTATGTGAAGTTTCTAATTCCTCCATTTGCATCTTCCCTATGGTCAAGTTTTCTTCTCATGATCCAGTTGTACATCCTTCGGGTCATGACATTAAGAGGAGAGTTTGGGTCAATGTAAGCTTTTTCGACATGTACGTGTCTAACTTGCACGGGATCTTAAGGTTGTGGGGGCATCCTTCAGTGATGATAGGGTTTCTAAGTAATATTGAAGGGATTGGGCCACTCATTAGGTACCTATGGTAGGTCAGTTCATCTTTAGTTGGGAAAGTGTTGAAGTACTCTACTACGGGTTCTTCAGTTGTCGCCCCTTCTACTTCATGGGGATCATCACATCGGGGTTCATTATCTCGCACGATCTCTATAAACATTACTTCGCCATCATCCTCCTTAGAGCAGATAAATTGTGTATTGGGGGATCGAGGAACTAATCAGAGTGATTCAAGCATCGAGTTTAGCTTTCGCACTTGTTTAGTAGCGATGGAAGCTAGTGGGTCCGGTTGTGGATGTGGGTTAGAGTTGGTGTTTCCAGGGCTGCCTTCATCTTCTTATCTCATGTCAGACTTATTGACTTGTGACTCTTTAGGCTGCTTAGGGTGGATTGTGATGGTGTTGATTGAACCATGGATGTGGGCTGGGCATTGTAAGTCCTCATTTAGGTAAGAAAGAGTAGACAAAACTAGATGGGTCCCCAGTTTCAGGTTCTTAACCGTATCACTATGCAGTGTGCCCGCTATTCTATCGGTGATGGCCATCAACACAGTGTCGATTTTGTTGGTGATCTCATTTTGCTATCGTTTAAAATCGGCTTCAAACTTAGATAGTCTAGCATCTTGAGATGCCAGGAATTTAGAGACCAGTCCTTCTATATTTGATTGATTATTGAAATTTTGAGGACGGTTGTTGAAGGGACGGTTCAGGGATCGAACCGTTGGGTTGGAACCAGTTAGGTGGGTTTGAGAAATTGTTTTTGGAGTTTTGAGGTTGTCTCCACCTAAGGTTCGGGTGACTTCTCCATGACGGATTATAGGTGTCACCAAGATTGTTTTACTCGGGCTTAAAGGTGTATCACTTACCTCCTGCTTCATTGGTACGCGAGGACGCATATTCAACGAAGGCTTGTTCGGGGTTCTCCATGCAAGTCTGAGTGTCATGGGGACCGCTACAGATTTTATACGAGGTAGTGATTTTGTTCACTTGGGTAGGTTGTGTCGAAGTAAGATGAGTTTCCATCAGGCGTTGGACTTGATTTTCGAGCTCGATTAGATGGTGGTCGGATGTACTCAGGAGATCTTGAGGTAATGCGATTGCCTTGACCGGCTTAGCGAAATCCCTTGGGTCATTCCAACGTTCGTTTTCATAGAGGGCGAGGTCCTTTAATATTTCCTAGGATTCTTAGGGGTTGAGGTCACAAAGCTTACCACCGGCTGATTGGTCAATGGTTCGTCTTGTGACGGGATTGACATGGTCATAAAAAATTTGGACTTAAAGCCAAAGATCGATGCCATGATGAGGGACTTTTTGGAGTAAGTCCTTGAAACGAGTCCATTCTTTGGATAAAGATTCTCCATGATGTTGTTGGAACATCAGGATATCATTGCGGAGTTTTGCAGTCCTTCCATGTAGAAAGAATTGAGCAAGGAATCGGGTAGTAAGATCCTCCCATGTGGAGATGGATCCTGTTGGAAGGCGTTCAGGCTAATTGCTAGCTTGATCGCGTAAGGAAAATTGAAATAAACGCAGGCGCGTTCTTTCTCTGTTTTCACCATCAAGGTCAAGTAAGTCCACCAGTTTGATAAAATCCTTGAGGTGTTGATTTGGATCCTCGGACCGTAGTCCATGGAATGAGCATCCGTTTTACACCAACCGAATGGTGTCGGATCAAAGAGGTACCATGTTGTTCCCTTCGGGGAGCTCGATGGTATTCCTATAGCCCTCGTGGCTTGGTCTGGAGTAATCTCCTAAGGTACGGATAGGATTCTCGTCTCCCATGGTGGTTGACAAGAATGGGTTACGAAACAGATAACACAAAGAAAAGATAGACTACAAGAAAGCAAATGTGCAGGAATTAAATTCTTACTTGAAAGGATTCAAGCAAGTAGAACTAAGCTAAACTATGATCAAAACCTAACTGTTCCCCAAGCGGCGGCGCCAAAAACTTGATGTGGTTTGGGGGGGGGGGCGGGTGGGCGGGGCAACGGGATTAGCGGGCTGGGGGGAGTCGGAGGGAGGCTAGGTGACGTGCGGGAGGGGGGGGGGGGGGTCGTGGTGGGGGGGCATGAGGGGGGGGGGGGGTCAGGGCGGGGGTTACTGGTGGAGGTCGTCGTAGGACTTCTACACGAGAAGTTTTACAACTCCCTAGGCAGTGCACCTAATCGTTGTAGTGTAGTATGGGCAAGACTCGGGGTTGTTTATCGTATTTTCACTCGAGGAATTAGGGTTGGGAAGACTTGATACGGTCTAACAAAATTCTAAGGGTTTGAAGGAAGATTCTTTTGTATTTTTGTATTTTATGTAAGCAGGTTAAAATTATAATATTGGAGTAGACGAACGGTTTGGTTTTTAGCTAGTAAACTAAATATTAATATAAACTAACGGTGATAATAATAAGATAAAAGATTGTGCTTATTTAATCATGTATTTCTCCCTAGATTGCTTCTCCTAATGTTGTTGCCTTGTCACACTTGTGATGATCTGTGTAACTATTTTCTAAAGCATGAACGAATTACACGAACCCGCCATCTACTTAGTATGTCGTTAGATCAACGCACATGCAAGGTAGTATGAAGACTAGTACACGGCCCCTAGGGGTTTATAAGTGCTATGTAAATACATTAAAAGTGGATCAACATATTAGGTAGGCAAGGTAGTTGAATGATTGTTAACCCGATGGTATCTTTTACACAATCACGTTTCCCAGACATATCAACAGTGATTATTGACCAAAAGATCTGTTTCTAAGCTAACGCAACATCCTCAACAATGAGGCAACATCATAAGATCAAATTTAGGTTTCATACAATTCATAAATATACCATAATAAGCAAATTATAATAAAATAAACTAATACAAATAAACACACAAACAACTTCAAAATAAATAAACCAACAAATATATCATTAACCATTCCAATTCCTCTAACACAACTTAAAAAATTACACCACAAACCTCATACCCCACCCCACTTTAATACAAAAATACAACATAACCCCAACCCACCCAATTAAATACACACACCTCCACTCCTCCTTTATTAAAACCTATCAATTAATACCCCATCACAAACTCAAATCTAAATTATTATTTTATCTATACTCTCTCTATATCTCACCACTCATCACCTCAAAAAAAAACCCATAATTTTTTTATTTTAATTTTTTTTACTCCTATTTTTTAATTTTTTTTTTTTTTTTTTTTTTATTTGTCTGGTGTTTTTATTCCCATTTCCCCCCCCCCTTTTTTGTTTTTGAATGGTGGGGTGGGGGTGGCCGTCGTGTATGAGATGCGACGCCATCTCCAGGCTCTGTGAGCACAAATCTTCAAGAGTCTTGGTGTTGGTTCGTAATCTCATCCGTTTCTTCTCCAAATGAGTCCAAGTCACATGTAATTCATCCAAATGTCATCCAAATGAGAAATACCTAAAAAGGAACGATTAAGTACCTATTTTGGGCATAAACACACGATATTGGGGGTTAAACGACTCCAAAAAAGTGTATAAAATAACACCTCATCAAACGTATTCTGGAAAGATCGGTTGGGTATAACCCAAAGAATTGGTCAGAAAAGCTTGATGACATATTATGGGCATTCAAAACTGCTTACAAAACGCCCACTGGATGTACCCCTTTCAGATTGGTTTACAAAAAATCTTGTCACCTACCTGTGGAGATCAAACATAAGGCATATTGGGCATTAAAACATTGTAATATGGATCTCACAGCTACTGCAAAAAACCGTTTAATGGAACTTAATCAATTGATGGAGTTAAGAGATGAAGCATATGAAAACACCTGGATCTACAAAGAGTGAACTAAGAAATGGCATGACTCTAGGCTTCGAGGGGATAAAATATCCAAAGAAGGAGATAAGGTGTTAATATTTAACTCTAGATTTAAGATGCATCCGGGTAAGCTTAAATCAAAATGGTACGGCCCGTGTGTAGTAAAAACTGTGCATCCATATGGAACCATGGAAATTATCAATAAAAATGGAGTCAGTTTTAAAGTTAATGGACATAGGTTTGAAAATTATCACGATGGATATCATAATTGTCACACCCCCAAATAGGGTCCCTTCCGATTTGGCGTCCGGGGGCGTGACGTCCATGGCTATTTCGAGTACAAAGCATAAAGAACGACCTCTAAGGGTACGTTTGAAAAATAAACACCGTTGCATAAATTTAAAATATTAATAAGTTTACATCAATCAATTTTTAAAGATTCAAAAGACAACATGCGGAAGCTTAAATGAGTTCAACAACGGTATTTAAGATAATCATAGATAAAATCTAGAAAACTGGTTCGGCAATAGGCTTCATATAGTTCAAGCAACGACATCCATGCTAAGCACCTGAGAAAACATGCTTAAAACGTCAACATAAAGTTGGTGAATTCATAGGTTTAGTTCAAACGATGTTATAGTTGACCACAAGATATCAAAATGCATGAAACAGTTATAACAGATACAACTTCACATAAAAAGGTATTTACGTTGCACTAAGCTCATGACACTGAAGCTAATAATGAAAGATAGCATGTACATTGCTATAAGTATTTGCTTGCCCTTACAGGTGTCCGACCAAAGACCACCTAACAAGTTTCGACATGACATATATCCGTTTAATCAGGAGCCCCGTGGGTAGTGAGCGCTACTCACCCGGATAGGGATAATTAGTCCCAATAGATCTATTTATTCACTCGCGCTCCCTCGACCGGTCCTCCGGTCAAGAAATTGACAGTTCATGATAGTTCGGGCAATTGAGGTCTAAACGCTACTTAGGCAACACGTAAATAGGGAAATCTCACGTATAGTACTTGTGTCCAGTTTTAAAAACAAGCAATGTTTCTCACCCCAAGTATAAAACATTTATTCAAAACGAGTAAAAGAGTGGGGCTATGAACTCACCTTGATTTGGTGAATTGAGGTAGTGAATAGTCTAGAAATAATTCACTTGGTAACGAACGACGATATACGAAAGCAACCTATGAAATGGACGTTTGATTTAATATCGGATCGAAGTGAATTTATGGAAAATGCATAGGTGTATACTAGTGTACTTTTGTTAATATATTCCCAAAAAGAATTAACGGTTGTGATCGTGTAGTAATAAAATATTTCCGTAAGTAAAAGAGTAGAAATAATATGTGTTTTAATATTACATATAGCGTTACTATCTATAACCGCCCGCCTCATATATCATCCTGTTTCTTTCCGCTATTTCTCAGCATATTCATATTATATAAGAAGAATATTATCTTTCCAGAGTTAGTATATAAGTCTATTTACTACTTTCCTGACCGCTAGAGAGACCTACTTTCCCGTCTCCACTCCAACTATGAGATCTCGTTGTTCTCGCTACAAGATGCCCTCCACTAAGTATAGTCTATCTTTATTAACCCATTTCACGGACACTGAACCACCCCCGATTAGTGTTCCTGTGGAATGTGCTGGACTCGAGACTCGTGCTGAGGACGCACGAACGGGGGGTCATTCCTAACACAGCGTCATTTGTGTACTATAAGTGTGCTTCTTCCTAATAGCACAAGTCTGAGCGCCATCGCTTGTCCCTCCCCTTAGAACTTTTATTTTTAAGCAATTTTTGTGTCAAACCACTTCAATCCGCACTTTTCTAATTACAAATTATATCATGTCATCTGACTAAGATCCGCATAGTGATTATTATTGCAAACTATCTGCATCACTGTTGACCAATGCCACCACTCGATACTCTCTTTTAATACATCCGTTAAACCGCACACCTCGCCCACATCCCGCCCCGCCCCCCACTCGAGTCCTGAATTTAGAGAAGAACTACACGCCTCGCCCCCACCCTGTCCTGCACGCCACCGTAACCTCTCTCCACTCACACCCCCTAATAACCCAGTCTGATCTCTCTCACAAAAGTAAGCAAACTCACTCCCAGAAACACTACATCTCGTACGCCTTAGCAATGGTGTGTCTGAACAAATCCCCGCCTTGTACATGTGCCTCGACGGCTCCAGTTACACGAGCTTCAATCCCAAGATTCCACAGAGTACACACCGTTATAGTCGTACCTAGAAGAAAATGATCCAGTGCCTAGAGACCCCTTGTACACCATTTATAATAACTACTCCGACATATCAGGCCCAAAGAGCTATATTAAAGTAATAAAACAACACCATTATAGCAGACCTAAAAACGCAACGAACGACCTCCCCGGTCTACAAGATCCAAAACAAATCACACACACGCCCTTTCACTAAGCCCCCCCCACACCTTCACGACATTCCGACCTCTCTCTGCCCTCTAATAATAAGCTCATCGGTGTTGGGTCCTTGTATGTGGCGCGGTATAACGCCCTAATGAAGTTTTTATTCGTGCACTTCCTTATTTATTAAAGCCCGGAAAAAGTTTATCGTTTGTTTCCTTTCAATAATAAGTAGAAGAAAAGATAATAAGCTAATAAAATATTAAGTCAAATCATAAATAAGCTAAACAAATGTTTCTTCTTTTCTTTTCTAGTTGGCCGAACCAAATAGAGCACCTAATAAGCTCAAATCAATCAAATAAGCTTTCTTAAAAAGACTTATTACAATTATAAGCCGAATAAAATAAGCTTAGCATACTATTTTTTTATTACACGAAAATAACCTGATCATAAAAACTAAGATTTTCTTGTTTTTCTTTTTATTATTTTCGAACCATAAGTACACCCTTTTAGGGTTTATGTAGTTTTAAAATCTTATTTTTCACAAAATAAGTTGGTGTACAATATAAAGGGGGGGGGGGAGCATGTATGCATCAAGATGATAAGGAAAGTACAAGTTATTTAAGAATTTGAAGACTTACAAAGTTGGAAGGTTTTTAGAAGGAAGAATGAGATTAGAACAACCCAAATGTTGTTTAATTAATACCCGGATGATACAAATGATCAAACCTTCAATAAATCTTCAAGTGTTTTTGATCAAATATGGAAAAATTATGAATTTGTATGTGTGTGTGTTTTTCGTGAAGTAGGGAGAGCAAGAGAGAAAAGAAAACTCAATTTCTAGTGTGTGTGTGTGTGTGTTATGAATAAGAAAAATGGAAGCAACAATATATAAATAATATAAAGTTTACTTCACACACTAAATGTGTGTGTGTGTGTTTCATGTACAAGAGACAAGAAGGGGGAGGGGGCCAATTTGATCCTCCAGTCAAATTCAAGTTATAACAAATCATGTGATCAAGGCTCGTCTTATTGATTTTGAATTCAAACTTGCTCACCAAGGGTGATAAGGGTGTTTGTTTGGGACGAACAAGACAAGGGAGGGGGGACCAACTAATTTTCTTCATTCTATTTTGCTAGTGCTTCCCACTTGATTTAATTTCCAAGTCTTGCATGCAAAAGATCATGTTATAAGTAAACCACCAATTAACTACAAGTAACGAAAAAAAACGAATAACGGTAATCTCTGGAAAAGTATTGATAGTTTTAATATTGCCATAAAAAAAGTAAAACATGGCTATTGCCAAAATACTACAACGTTAGGCATCCCGGTTCTCTCCCGGAGACGATTATCAGATAAAAGCGAAAATACTTTCCGGTTACACGAAATATTTAAATGAAACTTCAAAAATTCAAATTGCTAAACAGAAACGGCTAAATTATTGGACAGAAATTCTTGGGGTTTCACATTCTTTCCCCGTTAGAAGAGCTTTATCCCCAAATCTCATGACGTGGTATCTGCCACTGGTGCAGAATTCGGGAAAATATGCGGGTACTTCTTTTGCATTTGGTCCTTACGCTCCCAGGTGAACTCAGGACCTCTCCTGTAGTTCCAGCGTACCTTCACAGTTGGAATACGACTCTGCTTTAGATGCTTGACCTCACGGTCCATGATTTCGATGGGTTCTTCGATGAAGTTCAATTTGTCGTCGACTTGGATCTCATCCAACGGTATAGCAAGCGGTTCATCAGCCATGCATTTCTTCAATTTCGAGACGTGAAATGTACTATGAACTCTACTCAACCTCTCTAGAAGTTCAAGACGATAGGCAACGGTTCCTACTTTGGCTATGATATTAAAAGGTCCAATATAACGAGGGTTCAGCTTTCCCCGTTTGCTAAAACATATCACTCATTTCCAATGCGATACTTTCAACATGACCTTATCTCCTCTTTTTGAGGTAATTAGTCGAAAGGGATCGAGATTCTTAGTTTTCTAAGTGCTTACTTATAGCATTGCGTGAGGACACGGCAATACCTTAGTATGGGTGAATTTGGTATGTGTTATTTTACACATACCTTTTACCTTATAAAACGAACCCAAAAGACCAAAAACATCAAATATATGCTTGTTTTTGTGTTTGTGTATGTACAGGTACGGATATTAAAAAAATAGACAAAAATCAAAGCAAAAACGGATAAAGCCGAACACGAGAAGGAAAGATTGCACAAGAGCCAGGAATTATCAAGCTATGGTCAACAAAATTTAACCTAAGTCAACCTTTGGTCAACCCACAAAAAGACAAAACCTTCAAAATACCCAAATAACCCTTAATGTTAAATCAAATTTCACCAAAAACCCTAAATCATTAACATCGTTAGTCCTTTTATTATAATAGACTAACGGTCGTTATGTTTCCTACTATAAAACCCTTTACCCTTTTAACCCAAGCCCAAAACAAACCCATGCCCAATTCTTTTTTCATAAATCCCGAGCCCAGGTCAATTCTTTCACCCCGGGTCAAACAACGAAGATATAAAGAAAAAAAAGGCGCCAAAGGTTTTACTATTCACCATCCGTCTCAAAACATTACCCTGCACCAATTTCACCCTGCTTTAATGAAATTCACCCTTCTAGAAGCAAATCACTGACACCATCTGACACTCAGGTGTCCACGTTGGCGATCCCTTGATCTCTGATTGGCTACAATTACGTGGAAGGTCATAGACAGCTAAGATCAAGTGGTATTAAGACGGTTATGAATTAATGGTTGAGATTAAGGAGGGAGGAGCGTCCCTGGAATCTAGAATGTTCATCTCAAGGCTATAAAAGGAAGCTTTCACTCACAGTGTAAGAGAGAGAGGAAAAGGAGTAGGAGTAGAGTAGGTAGTTTAATTGTAGCTTATTTTTAGCTTATTATCGTTTTCTTAATGTAATTTCCTTTTAAAAAGCAGTGTAATCTCTTTTGAAGTTAATAAAATTCTGTTTTCATTTAAAAAAAGGGAAGAGGGGAAATCTAGGGTGAGCAAGGCTCGAACCCTGGACCTCAACCTCCTCAACCTTTTATAACACCACACACAACACACTCAACCATCTGCCCTGGGGACTTTTTCGATTATTCTTTGCAAAACTTTAATTATATAGTCTTTTAGCCAGCTTTAGCTTATATGCTTATTTGCTTAATTTACTGCTTATTTGTTCAGCACCTTTCCAGTTTCTTATTTTTCATGCATTCTCCATAGTTTGAGCTACTTTTTTGTATTTTTTCATAATTTTTATAATTTGTTTACTATTTTTAATAATTAATTTTCATTAAAACTGTTTTTAAATCATATTAAATAAAATAAAAGTCAAAAAAATAAAATTCTTTTTTTCAAAATTTTCTTTTATGATTTAGGACCTAGGAAAAATAGATTTGCTTTCGTAAGGTTAATATTTTGAAATATCATTTTTTAAAGAACGGGATTTCGTTCCTGTTCTCGTTTTCTTCGTTTTTAAGCTTTGAATGTTCATCGATGAGAATTAGGCTTAGCCTATTCCTAATTAGTAGAAGAATAGGATTAGGAAAAATATATAAAAATCAATATTTAGGTTTAATTTTGATAATATAGGCTAAATGTCGCTGTTTTAATGCCTGTTTACAATTTAAAAACATACGTGTATTAATTTCATTTCTTTTATTACTGTTTTCGGCATTATCTACTTGATCATTTATATTTAGTAAGATATTAGAAAACCCAAAATAAAAAATCTTTAAAACCATTCAAACGCGGCAACTAAACGGACTTAAAACCGATTTTTCAATTCACGCTTCGTCGGGGAAAACGACCCGGGACGGTTTTTGAGACAATCGGGGGGGTTGGGGGGGGGGGGGCAATTGGTTAAAAGTTTGTTTCTTGAGCCCGACGGAAAATACTTACTATACTATTATTTGATATAATCCTTATATATTATATTATATATAGTGTGTTCGGAGCTGTACAAGATAAGACTCTTGACTCTTGCCAATTGATCAAATAAATCTTCGATCTCGGGAGTTGGGGTACGGTTCTTCAACAAGTAAGTTTGTTTAGTTCACGAAGTTATTCCGATACACATCTCTGAAAAGAACCATCTTTCTTTTTGACAAACAAAACCGGTGCTCCCTAGGGTGAGGAACTGGATCTTATAAATCCTTTGTCAGAAAGTTCTTGCAACTGAGTGGATAACTCTTGCAATTCGGCTGGTGCTAATCGATACGGGGTTCGTGCTACAGGTGCAGCACCAGGGACTAATTCGATTTGAAATTCAACTTGTCGAGCAGGTGGTAATCCAGGCAGATAGTCTAGAAAGACCTCCGGAAATTCCAGTATGATCGGCACGTCTTCAAGTCGCTTCTCTTCTGACTTATCCTCAGCCTTCTTTGATGTAACTTGCGCTAGGTATACCTGACATCCCTTCTGAATATACTTTCTGGGTTTTGTACACTTTGATCTTAGTTACATTATTGTTGTTGTATGTGTACAATAACTAAGAATAGAAGGGAAACACGATGAAGTATTTGATTCGGTATATGATTGTAGAAAGAGCTTGAATCCTGCTGCGGTATTAAGACAGGTTTAAAATGGTCAAATATTTGTACCAGATATAAGCATACTCAAAAGTGTATTTACCTTTTGAAGATGTGAAATTATATACTATTATTGCATATTCTAGAGATTTAAAACGTGATTGTGCAAGAAATCAAATGCGTTGTTTTCAATGGTGTTTGGGAATGATGAGAGCCATACGTATACACCTCGAATATGTGCCAAAGTTGCAGGTAGCCTAATAGGTTGTTGGAATTGTAATATGACAGTGTTAAAACTGAAGGTATAACTTGGACATACAGTTTGTCTAATGATGTAAATAAGCTTTTATACATGTTCTGTTTCCTGCTCTGCAGATGCACCGGAATGTTTACAGCAAGGGATGATCATCCAGTAGGTATAGCTTCATTGATAATTTTCTAGCTTATGTCTTCTATGAAAAAATATTTCACTTTGTTTGTGTGACACCCCGAGAATTTCCATCCAATAAGTTAGCCGTTTCCGTTTAGCAATTTGAATTTTTAAAGTTTCGTTTAGCTTTTGCGTGTAACCAAGAAGTATTCTCGCTTTTATCTAAGAATCATCTCCGGGAGCGAACCGGGATGCCTAACGTTGTAGTATTTTGGCAATAGCCACGTTTTTACATTTTATGGCAATATTTAAAATTTCATAATTTTCGGTGATACCATTATTCGTTTCGTTACTTGCGTAAATTGTGGTTTACTTATAACATAAGCTTATGCATGCAAGACTTGGAAATTAAATCAAGTGGGAAGCACTAACAAAATAAATTGAAGAAAATTAGTTGGTCCCCCCTCTCCTTTGTCTTGTTCGGCATAAACAAACACCCCATGCACCTTGGTGATCAAGTTTGAATTCAAAATCAATAAGACAAGTCTTGATCACATGTTTAGCTCTAACTTGAATTTGATTGGAGGATCAAATTGGTCCCCTCTCTTCCCTTGTCTCTTGTACACGACACACATAAAACACACACTTAGTGTGTGAAGTAAACTTTGTATTATTTATATCTTGTTGCTTCCATTTTCTTATTCATAACACACACACTAAAAATTTAGTTTTCTCTCTTCTTCTTTGCCTTCTTTTGTTCGAACCACCCAAGAAATACACACAATTTCATAATTTTTCATCTTTGATAAAAAACACTTGAAGATTTATTGAAGGTTGTATCATTTGTATCATCCGGGTATTAATTAAACAACATTTGGGTTGTTCTAATCTCATTCTTCGTTTTAAAAACCTTCTAACTTTGTAAGTCTTCAAATTCTTAAATAACTTGTACTTTTCTTATCATCTTGATGCATACATGCTAGTTGTATAACTTATTTTGTGAAAACAAGATTTTAAAACTACATAAACCCTAAAAGGGTGTATATATGGTTTGAAAAATATATATATATATAAATATAAGAAAATCTTAGTTTTGTGATCGTGGTTATTTTTGTGTAATAAAAATAGTATGCTATAGCTTATTTTATTCGGCTTATTGTAATAAGCTTTTGGAAAAGCGTATTTTGATTATCTTGAGCTTATTAGGACTTATATTTTGTTCGGCCAAACTATAAAATAAAGAAGAAATATTTGTTTAGCTTATTTTGGCTTGACTTATATTTTATTAGCTTCTTTTTTAGCTTATTTTGAAAGGACAAACGATAAACTTATTCGACTTAATAAATAAGCTCGAATATACTTTATTAGGGCTTATAGCCGCGTCCCACATACAAGACCCAACACCATGAGCTAATTTTTGAGCTTATATGGTTTGGCTTATTATACTTGGCTTATTGTGAGCTTATTGATAGCTTATTTTTAGGTCACGTTTTTATTTCTTAATGCTTTGCTTATTGGATTAAATAGATAAGTAAAACTACATTTTCGAACTTAACGGGCCAAGGCCCAACATAAATACAAAACACCAAGGTGTAAAGCTACGGTGTAGCTTATTGGATAAGTTCGCGAATAGCTTATTTAATAGTATACGATTTAGATGCGTTACGTTTAATTATGTTTAAACGTTGGACGTTGCAAATAATAATAGATTTGATGATGTATAATTTATAATTATGAAAAAGTGGATTGAAAGTGGTTTGAAAATGGTTTTAAATAAAGTCTAAGACTTTGGAAGAACGTGTAAACACGAACGGGTCATGCCAAAATTTTTATAAATCACCATTCTTAGTAAATACTAGAGACCGTACATGGTAAAATGAGATACGAGAATTTAAATTAAGTGACGAACAATATATATATAAAAATATATATAAAATATATATTTTTACTTAGACGTTATATATCTATGTAATATTAAAATACATATTATTTCTACCAATTTACTTATAGAAATATTTTATTACTACACGATCACAAACGTTAATTTTTAGATATATATTAACAAAAGTACACTAGTATACACCTATGCATTTTCTATAAAATCACTTCAATCTGATATTAAATCAAACGTCCATTTCATAGGTTGCTTTCGTATATCGTCGTTCGTTAACGAGTGAATTATTTCTAGACTATTCACTACCTCAATTCACTAAATCAAGGTGAGTTCATAGCCCCACTCTTTTACTCGTTTTGAATAAATGTTTTATAACTTGGGGTGAGAAACATTGCTTGTTTTTAAAGCTGGACACAATTACTATACGTGAGATTTCCATATTTACGTGTTGCCTAAGTAGCGTTTAGACCACAATTGCCTGAACTATCATGAACTATCAATTTCTTGACCGGAGGACCGGTTAAGGGAGCGCGAGTGAATAAATAGATCTATTGGGACTAATTATCCTTATCCGGGTGAGTAGCGCTCACTACCCACGGGGCTCCCGATAAACGGATATATGTCATGTCGAAACTAGTTAGGTGGTCTTTGGTCGGACACCTGTAAGGGCAAGCAAATACTTATAGCAATGTACATGCTATCTTTCATTATTAGCTTCGCATACGTTTTGATATCTTGTGGTCCACTATAACATCGTTTGAACTAAACCTATGAATTCACCAACTTTATGTTGACGTTTTAAGAATGTTTTTCTCATGTGCTTAGCTTGGATGTTGTTGCTTGAACTATATGAAGTCTATTGCCGAACCAATTTTCCAGATTTTATCCATGTTTATCTTGAATACCGTTGTTGAACTTATTTAAGCTTTTGCATGTTTTCTTTTGAACCTTTTAAATTTGATTGATGTAAACTTATTAATATTTTAAATTTATGCAACGGTGTTTATTTTTCAAACGTACCCTTAGAGGTCGTTCTTTATGCTTTGTACTTAAGATAGTCATGAACGTCACGCCCCCGGACGGTAAATTGGACGGGACCCTATTTAGAGGTGTGACAGAGTGGTATCAAGAGCCAAGGTTATAGAGAAACAGGTAGTACATAACTAGGTCTGGACTATAACCAGTATGTGATCCTTACGTGATTATGTGCCTTACGTGAATTTTACATAGTACGTATACATAATTAAATATTATGTAATTAAATACTAAGTATAAATAATATTACTATAATTATATTGAATTTCATTTCGCGGTACTGCTTTCGATGGTCTATTCATTCATTTCATTCGTTTATTCACCCATTTGTTCATTCTTTCCCGCATCATGCATGGTTGGTATAAAGGATATTTATATAAACTTTTACTTGTGCAGGTCATGGCTATTTCAGTTATCTCAGTTTCTTTAGATTCATCAGAGGATAGTGTGGGGACACCTGCTAGACGAGTTATCTTGTTCAGTACTATCCCTACCACTATTCCTGACACCACACCAGTGATTAATCCACCCACTACTCAGACTGACACCACAGTGATACCCACAAAGATACTTATCATAGCACCTACTATACCACCATCCCCAGACTATACACCAGCGTCTCCTGATTACTCACCTGCATCTTATACAGAGTTTGATCCATCTGAGGATCCATCATTAAACCATATACCACCATTACCAGCTATCTCGCCATTTTTATCATCGGCTGATGACACCACAGATAGAGATACACCTGATACACCACCATCACCTACCCATGGTACATAGTCCTACTTAATAAATTAAAGGGTTTTTTGATAGATAGGTTACCAAACTATCAACTTTTGTTCGCCTAAGTTACTAAACTTTTTTTTTGTTCATTTGGGTTACTAACTATCAAAACCGGTTAAATTTGGTATCGAACTATCGGTGACCGGTTGCTAGTGTTAATTCCCGGTTACATTACCAGCGTGGCATTTGACTTTTGATACAAATAAGTTACTAAACTTTGCGGATTTGTTCACCTAAGTTACTAAACTTTGCGAATTTTTACACACGTTTTTATTCACATTTTTATCTACATATTTTTATACACACATTTTTATAAACACGTTTTTATACACACATTTTTATACACGGTTTTATACACATCTTTTTATACACACATTTTTATACACACGTTTGTATACACACGTTTTTATACACACATTCTTGTACACATGTTTATACACACAGTTTTTGTAAGAGAAGCATTGCAGAAACTACAAGGACCAAAGTGTAACTTATAGAAAGTTTAGGGGTTTATGTTGTAACTTTAAAAGATAGTTAGTTAGAGTTACTTTTATCTTTTCTCGCTCATTTCTTGTATAATAACCCTGCACTATTCTTCATTTTCAGTTCAATGAAATCACTTTCACTGTGTGTTTTCTTCTCAATTCGTCATTGTCAACAGTTTTATACACACATTTTTATACATACATTTTAATACACGATTTTATAAACACATTTTTATACACGATTTTATACACACGTTTTTAAACATATTTTTATACACACGTTTTTATATACACATTTTTATACACGGTTTTATACACACGTTTTTATACACACGTTCTTATACATATGTTGTAATACACATTATGCATATAAACGTATGTAAAAAATATATATATAATAGATATAATATATAAATATATATAATATATATCATAACATATAGTAAATATATTATATATATAATTGTGTGCATAAAAACGTGTGCATAAAAACATGTAAAAAATGTGTGTATGAAAACGTGTATAAATTGTGTATATAAAAGCGTGTATAAAAACGTGCGTATAAAAATGCATATAAAAACATGGATAAAAACGTGTGTAAAACATGTATATTCTAGAGGTATTTTTAGATGAACAAAATAACAAACTTTAGTAAGTTAAGCGAACAAATTCGCAAAGTTGAGTAACATTCTGAGTTGGATAATTAGGCCCACAAAAAGCTGACGTGGAGAAGGTCAAAACACAATATCCCGGTTGCCAGTATTCGAAGTAACCTGAATGAACATATTTTTGTTGTTCGGTAACCTTAAAGTTAAACTTCGATAGTCCAGTAACCCAAGTGAACAAAAAATAAGTTTAGTAACTTAGGCGAATAAAAGTTGATAGTTTAGTAACCTATCTATCTAAAAACCCTAAATTAAAATACAAGAAATAAAATACAACCTGGCTCGCATACCTCCCTTAAAAGCCAAAACTGTTAAAATTTAAACTAGACAAAACATGTACATCAAAACCTCGTACTTTATATTTTAGATCAATGGCTTAGGCTCGAGTCATGCATGATTAATAATTAAAAGAAGAAAAGTACTTAATTAAATGCAGGTGAAAATACTTAAGCTATTGTTTACTAGGACATACGATATATGCACATGCACCGCATATATAGCCTTACCTAAAGTACATGCAAACCACGAGATTCACCCACTACTTGTCATTCTACCAATGATGGGTCTTACCCTATTGCTACGTATTTCCAGTTTAGAAAAATTTGGTCTTTTAATCTTTACAAACCCTAATTAAGGTTTTCTTATTCCTTTAAATTTTAAAAGCATATGATTTAGGTAACAAGAAACCTTAAATCAAAAGTTTGTTTATTTTTATAAAATTGTGGCTCTTTTTAAATAAAATTTTTATTTTTCTAAAACCCTCGTTATGCATCCGCATGTTTTATAACCCTAGTTTGCATATTTAGAATCAAAGATTTTAAATTTAGGTCAAACTGAAAAACTGTCAGTTTATGAAAACTTATTGTTTAGTAACCATGATTTATGCTTGGTCAATTTTAATAATCCCATCTGGGTAGGATTTATTGAATTTAACCTCCTTAGGATTAGGTTTAACTTGGATTATTTTTCTTGCTTCATAGTAATCTTATTTCTTTTGTTATCATATATGGTAACCTAGGATTTCCATATTGGTTTTAACATATCTTTAGTAAAGTTTAAAACTTTCTAAAATTAACTAGAAACCTAAATCATAAAAATGAAGACCAAGATTAACATGCAAAGAAAAATCCAAGAAACCTTAGTTTTTGTAGTTTTCTAACAATACCAATTAAGGATTTGTACGTTTTATCACGGGAGAAAATTACAGTATAAACTTAACCCTAGATCAGCACCCTTAAAGGTTGTAACACACAAGTATTATGGTCTTTGATAAGTACAACCCCTTAACTGATTACAAGGGTGATTAAACCCTAGTTGCCACTCAAATTGCAAAAACCCTAATATGCGAAAATCGACTAAACTACATGCATAACAAAATCAAGATTCGATTTTTATGGCAATATTAGCAATTACTAATAATCTTAACTAGGTTATATATGTGTATGGTAGCTCTGATACTACTATAAGGTTTAGGTGGCCACCCGCATGGCTATGTATACGCACAACAGAAAATAAAACAGATAAAGTTATGCAGACCAAAACTTTAATAGTCAAATCTACCTACACAGTGATATAACCTAACTAACATGTATAAAGCGCATGTATACTAAGGGGATGTTTTCGGGTTGAACATCTAATCGGGCAGAAATTGCAATATATATTATTATTGCAAGAAAGATCGTCGAGCTTCAGTGTCATGAGCTTAGGAAAATGTAATCTGGTTTTGTGATGTCTGCATGTGTTGCATTATCACGGGGAAAGTCTTGCGGTCCTGCATATTATGATTTATCAAACCTATGAATTCACCAACATTATTGTTGACGTTTTAAAGCAATGTTTTTCAGGAGATCAGTAGGCACAAGATGCCAAGGATACATTGGTGATTTTGTTTTGGGAAGTCATGCTAAAGATATGGTTGTATTATGTTTTGGGAAACTCATGTGTTGTGAACCAGTATCTTTGTAATAATAATAAGGAACAAGTTAAAGCTTCGGGCTATTTGTATCAAATATTTGTTAAATCCAATGTATCAGTTTTTAAACGACTTTTTGGTCGTTCTATATATATCTTGTGTTATTGATCTATGAAGTAACACGCCCCGGACCCTTATTCCGCTGCGACCCAATTTGGGGGTGTTACAATATTGGTTTTAACATATCTTTAGTAAAGTTTAAAACTTTCTAAAATTAACTAGAAACCTAAATCATAAAAACGAAGACCAAGATTAACATGCAAAGAAAAATCCAAGAAACCCTAGTTTTGTAGTTTTCTAACAATACCAATTAAGGATTTGTACGTTTTATCACGGGAGAAAATTACAGTATATTACACCCTCATTGGGGTTGTATGTTTGGTCTTCTTTTGTATTACACCCTCTAATATTTATCTAAGATAAATATTAGACTTGGTTTAATTACCGTTTAACCTTTTAATGAAAATAACGTCGTATTTTCATTTCCTCTTTAATCTCTTTCCATTTCATAACTCGTTCTCATTTTCGCTTGCATTGTCTTATTTAGTGTGCACCAGTGTGACCCTTCGGTATTTCCGTGAAGGCTACTGGTGAAAGCCGTTGTTTGATTGCACATTATTCTTTCAATTACCTCGTTTGATACATTAACATGTATTATTATATTATTATAATATCGAATGGATATTATACTATATAATATTTGTCCAAATTGAAGGGTGAGTCGGTACTGTTGTGAAGCCGCCGAGTTGAGTGGTCGGCTTGAGGGAGGGGTTGGCTTAGGTGTACTGTGGAGCCGCGGCTTGAGCTGACACTGTTCACTAGCCGAGCCGATGGCTTTAAGGATTAAAATAATGGTTTGAGTTAATGGGGTTTCCAGTAATCTTTCACTTAATTTGAAAGGTTGACTGCGTGTTGTACACATGTTTTCCATTCTTATTACTGGTTATTATCATCTTTTAATTTGTTACTTTTTTCACATAAAAACTCACACACAAAATGGGTGTAGGTAAGAAAAAATAGTTTCTTGATTTGCTTGATTAGATCTATTATTGTTTTGGAGTTCTGGTTAGAATGAATCACGGTTGATGCATGTATGGTGTATGTTACATTTTAGTTTGTTTTCATTGTTATATTATTGATTTGGTAACGCATTTATGGTATTTTGATTTCTTCTTTTGGTATCTGGATTTGTATATATGTGTTTGTGTAACGTTTCTAATGTGTTTAATATGTGAGTGTGGCTGTTGATTCTATATGGTTTGTTGCAAGTTGTGTTTTATTTGCATGTGATGATCTTTAAAAAAAATCAATTTGCATGCTATTAGTAGATTTGTGTATATGTGTTTGTGTTAGTCCAAGGTTTTTGATAAGTTCTTGTTCATGTAATCCGAGCTTAGAGAAACTGGAGTTTAGTTAGTGGTTTTAGGTACTCGAGCTTTAGAGCATTTGTATTTTATTAGCTAGATTACTGGACTATTCCGCTAAGTCTGTGGTGTATTGGTGTTAGGAATAGAAGTTATTCCTAATGTAATAGGGTCCGAGTCTAGTTTTCGTTTTCATATAATAAGTTGTAATAGTTTAGACAATTAGTCTGGCCTAGGGGTGTTCATCGGTTCGGTTTTCAGGTTTGTGGGTTGTATGGTTCGAGTTCATCGGTTTGAAATTTTTTAAAGTCAAAACTAACACCAAACCAAACCAATTATCAAAAGGATAAAACCAAACCATACACCAAATTAGAATTCGGTTTAGTTTTGGTTAAAACCAAGAAAACCAAATTCATGTGAACTCAAAAAAAATTAAAAACATTTTCCTCAAAATATAATCTAAAAGTTATAAATAAAAAACTAAATTTTTCAAATTAAATTAATAAATCAAAAGGTCTTACAAAGTGCACAAGTAAATCAACAAAAAAAGTTTAAGAATGAAAAAGGTTTCAGAACTTAACGGATATAAATTAATTAAAGCAAATTAAGATAAGTTTTATTCGACAAAAGTCTCCAGAAGTCTTATTAGCTTAAATATTCCATCTTCAAGCATCTAAACCCAGTTGCAACTTCAATCTTCCTCAATATATGCGAAAACCAAACCGAATATACTAAGAAAAAAGTTAATTATATATATACAAATTTTCTATCTTATTATCCTAACTAACAATTCTTCTCATGTTCATTTGAACATGAGAGGTAATGTTTTGCTTTATGTGATTGTACATTTGATTAAAATAATCAAATGTACAATCAGATAAAGCAGAACATTACCTCTCATGTTCAAATGAACATGAGAAGAATTGTTAGTTAGGATAATAAGATAGAAAATTTGTATATATATAATTAACTTTTTTCTTAGTATATTCGGTTTGGTTTGGTTTTATCTTTGTCACACCATAACCAAACCAAACACCATTTAACTACTTCGGTTCGGTTTCAAACCAAACCATACACCAATTAAAATTTTCGGTTCGGTTTTGATCCGGTTTATTTTTCGGTTTGTTCGGTGTCAAACCAAACGCTGAACACCCTTAGTCTGGCCAATGGTAAGCCAGAAAGATCATGAAAACGTTGCCTTGTTTATCGGTTATGTTGGAGAGAATTCCGTCTTTATGGACGCAGCATAATGGTGTGTTACTGAGGTTGTTAAATTGTAGAAAACTAACGGACGAGATGTATTATTTATATAAAATAAACCCTATCTTTTCCAACAAGAAAATAGCGCAACCAAATATAAATAACCTTTTCCACGAAAAAAAGATCCCAGCAAAATATAAACAATCTTTTTCGTCAAGAAAATATCATAGCCAAATATGTTCAAGATATGCAAATCTGTGATATATTAACACAATTTAGAATCTTTATGAACATAAAAATTTGACTTGTTGAATAAGTCTCAATCAATTCTTAAAATAAACTGATACTCCTTTCGTTTCAAAAAGAGTGTTTACAAACAAAAATTAGACAAATAATGATATGTGTAATTAATGCTAATTTTGAATGATAAAAGGTCATTTTTACCCTCATAATTAATATAAAAATTAAGAATAAGTAATTAATGCATATTTTGATTATAAAGGTAAACTAGAAAAATAAGTCATTATTACTATTAAAAATAAAAACTAGACACTTTTTTTAAAACAAACATAGATAGTAGGGTGGATACTTTTTTTTAGAGACGGGGGAGTACAAAAATATGGAGAATTATGGGGGTGTTTGGGGTTGCGTTTCGAACTAGATTATCTGATTATTGCGTTTTCAAAACGCAATAGTCTAGTTTATAGTGTTTGGATAAAAAGAGCAAATAATTGATTATCTGTGTTTGATATCCCTCAAAACGTCATTTTGGATAAGCAGCTACGGAGCTACTTTTTGGAAACGCAGTTTATTCACTTATGACAAGATTACAATATCACCCATATTTTTCTATGTTTTATTTTTTTTCCTGATGAAAACAAAATCAAACCAAAAACATAAAATATATTTAACAAATTGTTCAATCTTTTTTTTTCTTCTATGAAATATATATTTGCTTCTTACATTAGTATGAGAGGGAACAGTGGTGAAGTTGACAATGGCGGCAACTTTCTGGCTTTGCAAGAAATGGATGAAGGTGTTAGGTGTAGTTTATGTGGTGAATATGAAAAGGATAGATAATGAAGTGATAACCAATAAGGATATAATGGTAAGAAAATGCTTTATAAAGTTTACTATAAAAATAAGAGAAACAAAAACTAAACCGGTTAATAAACTTTGTATTTTACAGTGATGCATATTATTTTACAAAATTTTATCATAATGTCTATTTTGGTCATTTTAGATGTTAAATTTTATATAATTTGATTTGCCAAACACTAGAAAAACTGATTATCTGATTATTATGATATCAAACAGCATAATTAAATCCAAACACTATTTTTCAAAACCACGTTTTGTAACAGCTGATTATATGATTATCCGTTTTCAAAACACATAATCTATTTTTAATAAGCAATCCCAAACACCCTCTATATATAAAAGGAAACAACCTCAAAGTTTCTTCATTTTTTACACTACTAACATTTTCTAGTTTTTTTATGTTCCAGATAACTCACTTTGAGTCACACAATCTCATTCATGTAAACTCCATTTTAAGCACTCTATAACTCAATGTGAAGCTCTATGCAAGGCGAACACA
>BQNB010049798.1:0-40584 GCA_026074375.1 Tanacetum coccineum
TAAAATGCTTAAATTATGCTCAAATTTAAAAAAAATTCAAGCATACTTTTGTGAAATTACTTGTTACATAACCCGCACACAATAACCCTTATTAGATATTACGAGGATTTAACCTTATCCGTTTCTAAATGTTTACCCAACTTCCACAAAAATATAAGTGTGCCGGTGATGTTGCAGATTTTAGAACTTGGCTTGGTATATCTATTCGAGATCACAGTGATGAATACTATGGATTTAGATGGAGTAACTTGTTTAAATTGGTAAATTTTTAAGATTACACCAAAAAAAGCTTATACATGTTGTTTTATTAACTAACTACACTGGTTAGTTAAATCCTGTATGAACCCTTTGTTTACATTAATGTTTGACCGCTCCTATATCGTTTGTTCATCTTTTTGTGTGTGTTTATTGCTTTACTTGTCATCAAAATTTTAGGTTAGATAACTAAACCTCGTGCCAGTCTCTCAGGCTGAAAACCCCCCTTTTGCCCTTAGTTTAGGTTTAACTTAGGTTTAACATAGAATAGAATTAATTAGAACTAACATAGATAACTAAAATACTGATAGAATTAGGAATTAACGCTCTCGCTTTTAGTGATCGACACCCTACTTACCAACGAAACTACATCTGACCGGGTACACTGCCCGTTAGAGTGTTGTTTTTAAGTATAATCGGCATAAAATAAATGATAAAACTTGATACATAAAATACCTACTCATAACGACACATCAAGAGTCCAAAAACAAAATGCGTTTTTCTAATAAATACTCACTTATACCGGAAAAAAAACACAATCACATTTTTTACTCATTTCATATTTCATACATTTTCACTTGCACTTTAATCATCTCTATCAAAATGAGTAACCAAAACAACGGTTAGTCTATGAAAAATATACCCCCCTTCTTCGTCCGGTAATCGAGTTCACCATAGCCCGCTGCACCATCATCCGACAATTTTAGCTCTTTACAACACTTTCCATTTCTCAACTTTGCACAATATGCTTCCCAAAATCCATATTTTCCACAACAAAATTTCTAACTTCAACAATAGTATGAACGTCTAGCGGTGAAAATGATTCCACGTAGGTAAATTGTTGTTATCAAAAATTCGCATAATATTCTGGAAATATCATTTATCCACTTTAGTGCATCTCTTGAAACTCCAAATGACGCATTACCAAACCTAATGTTCCCAAAAGATGAGTACGGATGGTTGATGGTGTTGAACACCCGAACGAGCTATTTTAGATGATCCACAACCATGTCCTCACGACAAGAAAAGATTGTCCACGAGTCAAAAATCGAACTTAACGACAACAAAAATGAGATCCCCGCCATTTAGTCATTAATAATAAGTAAGCTACACGTCCTCCTTAACGACAAGATCGTGCAAAGAAAGTTGACCTCCTCGCGGCAAAAAAATCTATCATAGTTTAGATTGTTTATGTTTTTATGTATTTGTTGTATCATGTTTTACTTTTGTTGTAACTCGTATTTTAAATATATATTTTGAATTTTAGTTTAGTAAAATTTGTTAAGTTTTTAAAAAAATGAAAAAGAAATTTTGTAACGAGCATCAGGCATAATAGGCACGGGCTAAAACGGGCACGTGTCAAAACGGGCAATGATGAGATAAATGGGCTACTGGGCGAATCTTATTTATTTAATGGTTTTTTTGCCCGTCACTTTTCCAGCTTTTAAGCACGTATTATTATATGTTTTCATACGTTTTTTACGTTTTCGTCTGTTTATTTACGATTTCGTCTGCTTTTTTACGTTTTCGTATATTTTTTTAGGTTTTCGACATTTTTTTACGTTTTCGTCCGTTTTTTAAGTTTCCGTCCGTTTTTACGTATTTCATCCATTTTTTTATGTTTTCGTACGTTCTTATAAGTTTCGTCCGTTTTTTACGTTTTCGTCTGTTTATTTACGTTTTTGTTCATTTTTTTACTTTTTGTACATTTTCGTCCGTTTTCGTATGTTTTTTTACGTTTTCGTACGTTTTTTACGTTTTCGTACGATTTCGTCCGTTTTCTTAAGAACCAAAAAAAAACATATCACCTCAATCGGGCATGCGTGAATCCGCCCTCTGGCTCAGCTACTACGGTGCTGGTTCATCAGTGCACTGCAATATCCAGTGAAGAATCGTACAATAAAGCCAGTCGAAATCAGAAGTGTTTAGGAAGAAAGACTACAACATGGTTCGCATTATGACCGTCTTATTTTTCCTTACGGTCATAAAAACGCCACAATTGCAAGTTTGCTTTCATTTATTGCGGTTGGTTTCCAATACGACGTTTGAAGAATCAGATTAGCATCCTTATTGTGATAGTACTCAAGGATCAGGCGAGAATCAGAACCTCTGAAGACATATTGCGGGTTATTTGGTGATTCAAAGAGGGTTAGACCATTTAACCACTTCGACAACTGAACAGACAACGCAGAGTGTTACAGAACACTATGCAACCGCGCTACACTCATGTAAGTCGTTTCTAACCCATAAACGTGATGCTTATGAATTACTTGGGCTCGGTCTAAACAAGCAACGCAATGATGTTGGCGAACTGCTAAATTACTATGGTCAATCCTAGCAAAAGGTAGCATTGACGGTCCGACTCCTCATAATTTGCCCGGTTCTCCTTATCTTGTGTGTTGACACGCCACATTGGATTGAACCTAGTTCTGGCCAATGATGAAGCGGTCATTTCGTTCGAAGAGTTTTCGGTGTTGAGTACACCGGTAAAAACTTGAAATATATGTTAGAAAAGTCTTTTGTCGTTTATGGTTCGAAAGATAAAATTTTGTCGAATTAGAACTTTGGACAATGCCGAGGATCAACACATCGGCCTCATGTAATTAAACTAAGAGATTAAAATACAACCCACCAATGGGGGGTAGTTTTTAGATTTTTGTATAGGCGTTGTGTTGCAACACATGCATGATACTGGTTGTGCAAGCTGGTTTAAAGGGTGTCCATAGTTGTAATCAAAGAAGAGTGCTTGTGTTCAAACGAACATATGTTAAGTGTGTGTTTTCAAATATGGTGTGAGTAAAAAAAACCGTAGACGGTAGTATTAAGAATTTGTCCACGATGCAGAAAAATCCTTGTTATTGGTCCAAATTGTGGACATTGAAAACACGATGGAACTCACTTGTTGAATTGTTCGAAAGTGGTTTGAAACAGCAATTGAAGTTTGAGTCATTTTCTGACATTTGGTCAGCAGAATTGTTAGGAAGGTTTGAAAAATTCCGATGAATATTGGGGTGGACGTATTGGAATGTATTAAACCCGGTAGAGAGGCTTGCGGTTGTTTTCCAAATGCTCGGTTGTTTTGTCGGGGTTTACTACCCAAGACATCTCGCCATTGGTTTTGCAACTGATTTTTTTTAAGTGTTAATTATCTGATTTAGAACTTGAGGGCTGGGGGTGTTGTCAAGTATTTATGGTTGAAACCGTATGAAGAGAAAACTTGATGTATTTTTGAATAAAGACGATTGCTACCAATAATTACTTGTGGCAGCCGCTTTAATCCATGTTTTAATGTAATGCTGGGGTAGACTATTGGATTGAAAATATAAGATAGGGGACTTGGAGTTTGAGCGTATCATGATGGTTTGCAACTAGGTCCGTAGATTATTTTCTTGATCTTTCCAAGGATTGTATAATATGTGATTATACGAAATATGTTAGTCACCAGACTTCAATCAACAACTGCCGGGTTCTCCTTCATCCCAAAAGATGTCGTGATCCTTTATCTCGTATGGTAACACGTTTACAACCCCTCAACTAAACAAAAGATGGCATAAGGGGGAGTCCCTATAATGTGTCCTTCTGAGTATGACGAATATATCACAAAAAGATATTTTGTGAGAGGACTTCAGCCCAAGGGAGCATGAATCTCTTGATGTTATTGGGGTTTTTGGAAAACAAAGGAAAAAATCAGATTCCATGTTTATCCCGCATTGCCCTGGAATATTAAGTGACCAAGCTTCGATCTGGATATGCACTCTGAATCTCAGCATTTTCACCAAGTGGGTAGGATTTTTGTCAATCCGAAGAAGCTGATGACTAATGAGAGTGTGGTCGTAGAGATGTGTGTATGATGTGTATAAAGGGGACCACTTAGACGGTCCATGAGCGTAGACAGCACACTCAACTCCCACTTGAAGTACTGCCCTTGGAGTGTGAAGAAAGGGCTGTCTTTAATGTCGAGTGCAAATGGAATGGAAGCCACTCAACTAAGGTCTCCGATCAAGAAATTGCGTTAGAGCTTCTAGTAGCGACGGCTCATTTGAAGACCACCTCCGAGATTATTATGCTTGAGCAGCGGGTGGCAGATAGATGTCGAAACCCAATGCTGGAGAGCTGGAGGGTCTATGTTCACGGGACTACGGGACATACACATACTACTAGTTTTAATTTTGTATTTAGTTTATGTTGTGATTTTCTATATGTTGTATTTCCTATATGTGTGTTTAAAAAATAAACAGTCAACCGTTTACTTGTCATCACGACGCGTTTTAGTTTATGGTTGTGTTTCCTATATGTTTGTAAAATAAAAAAAAAAAAAAAAAAAAAAAAAAAAAAAAAAAAAACTGACCAAACCGGTTTTACAGGTTAACCGGAACCGAAACTGGTTCCAAACGCGCAAACCGCGGTTCGCGGGATGAACCGATTACCAACACTGGTCCAACGGTTCAGGTTCGTGCCGAACTGGTTTCTGGTGTCATGTTGACTGAAACTGGTTCCGTCTTGAATCAAGTACCGAAACGAATCTGTGTTAACAGATTGCGTCACATCTGTATCATGTTTTACTTGTGGTATGATAACCTCGTATTTGTGTAAAAATATATTAGATTTTGTTTAGTTAAATTTGGTTAAGTTTTTAAGAAAAAAGAAAAGAAATTTTGTAACTGAAAATCGCAATGGTGTTATAACATTTTATAGGTTAAGATTAACAGAGGGTTGCTTTCAGGATTTTTGTTGTTGGTAATACCTATATTTAGAGGTGGCAAAAAGGTGCGGGTCGTCGGGCCTAGGACCGCGGGGAATGGTATATCAAGCAAGTAGAACGGGCACGGGCTTAAAACGGGCACGAGCCCATAAACGAGGGCAATGATGAGATAAATGGGGTCTTACTGGGGCTCGAATTTTAATTAATGATAGTTGCCGTGCCCTGTTACTTTTTCTGCATTTTATGCACGTATTGTAATTTTATTTTTTTCATACGTTTTTTACGTTTTCGCCTGTTTATTTACGATTTCGTATATTTTTTTAGGTTTTCGACATTTTTTTACGTTTTCGTCCGTTTTTTACGTTTTCGCCTGTTTTTTTACGTTTTCGTACGATTTCGTCCGTTTCCGTACGTTTTTTTACGTTTCCGTACGTTTTTTAAGTTTCCGTACGTTTTTTACGTATTTCATCCGTTTTTTACGTTTTCGTACGTATTTTTATTTTTTCGTCCGTTCTTATAAGTTTCGTCCGTTTTCGTCCGTTTATTTACGTTTTTGTCCCTTTTTTACGTTTTCGTCCGTTTTCGTATGTTTTTTTACATTTTCGTACGATTTCGTCCGTTTTCGTAAGAATCCGCTAGTTTTTTACGTTTTCGTATGTTTTGTTTCGTTTTCGTACGATTTCGTATGCTTCGTACATTTTTGTACCTTTTTTATGTTTTCTTTCACTTTTTACTCGTCCGTTTGCGTACGTTTTTTACGTTTTCCTTCAATTTCGTACGTTTTGTACGTTTTTGTACGTTATCGTAAGTTTGTTACGTTTTCATCTGTTTTTTTACGTTTACGTCCATTTTTGAACGTAAGAAAATGGAAGTAAAAGTACGAAAACGATAGAAAACGAACGAAACGTAAAAAACAGGCGATAACGTGTGGAAACGGCCGAAATGTATAAAATTGGACAAAATCAGACGAAAATGTAAAAAAGGTGAAAAACAAGCGAAAACGTAAAAAACGGACGAAATCGTAAAAAATGTACGAAAACGTAAAAAAACGTACGAAACGTAAAAAAATGGACGAAAATGTAAAAAACGGATGAAAACGTAAAAAAACGGGCGAAAACGTACAAAAACGTAAAAAAACCAGACGAAATCGTAAAAAAGACGAAAATAAAAAAAATGGACGAAAACGTAAAAAACCAGGCGAAATCATAATTAAACGAACGAAAACGTAAAAACGGACGGAAACGTCTGTAAACGTACAAAAACGTCAAAAAACCTATAAAAATGGATAAAAACGTACAAAAACGTATAGAAACGAAGAAAAATGTATGAAAACGTACAAATCAAAATAATAATAAGTGATTGAAGCTGGAAAAATGACGGGGAAAAAAGTAACTATTATATAAAGAAGATGCGCCCACTAGACATTAGTGTTTAAATATGCCCATTAGAGCTCATTTAGTGTTTTATATATGCCTATAAGAGTCCATCAATAACAATTGATTGGCAAAATGTGCGAGCGCCTATGAATTACCATATGGGCAAGATTTGCCACCTTTATTTATACTGGAATAACTAATAGTAACCCACTCTTATAACATATTGTATCTAGCACTCATATGATAGCACCTAAATTTTCTGATTTAGCTGTTCGATCTGTTCTTTAGTGAAATCAAAACTAAAAGCATCAATAATAGCGAAACTTTATATAATAGGGAGTAAATTACAAAAATCGTCCTTGTGGTTTGGCCAAATTGCACGTTTGGTCCGCGTGGTAATGAAATTGCAAAAATCGTCCTTATGAGAAACCTTGAATTCCACTTTTAGTCATTTGTCGAACTGAAATGACTAAAATACCCCTCTGGTATCACTTTATAAATCTGGGGTATTTAGTCATTTTAGTTCGACAAAGACTAAAAGTGGAATCCAAGGTTTCCCACAAGGACGATTTTTGCAATTTCGATACCACGCGGACCAAACGTGCAATTTGACCAAACCACAAGGACGATTTTTATAATTCTCTCTATAATAGGTCTATAAGTTTGCATAGTCATTAATTACAAACCTTTTGATGTTATAAACACCTATATCATTAATGTATATAACTTTTACCCACCTCTAAAATAAATCAATAATAACATAATGCATAAATTTAGTGCAATTTTTAAGAATATAGAATCTCATATCTCTTTATGCCACATATACATGAAACAAATGATCACTATAGTTAAAATAAAAGATATAACTTTATAAAATACGGAGTATATGTTTTAGTAGGGATGAGATTTGGACCCGAATCATGGAATCGAACCAGAACCGTTCCGACTCCCGATACACAGTACGGGACCGGAACCATGAATCAAAAAAAATATCGGTACCACTAATTCGGTACTGGTACCAAAATGATATAGTACCGAAAAAATACACGAAATTTGAGTAGTCATAAGGAAAGAAACCAAACGTTCCAAAAACCCACTGTAACAACCGTAGCTCCGTTACAAATCTAAAAAAAAATAAACCCTAACTTATTATTAATAACTCAAATCATCAAATTTGCTATCTTTAAATCATCTCGATCATCACCATTGAAAATTACAAATGTTTTTTTTACATATGCAATAAGACGTCTCTAATATGCATCGTAGTTTGCCATGATTATTGATTTATTTTCTAATAATCAGGATATATAGTTACATCAATGATTATTAGTTTATATATCGAATTCGCACATATCAGTATACATATATTAGCTTGTCGACTCAAGTTGTTAGTCACATACGAGTGTATTATTAGTATATAATGATTATTAGTTTATTATATCTAGTTCGCATATATCAGTATACATAATTACATCAATGATTATTTTTTTTATCTAATTTGCATATATTGATTTTATGTAGAGAGATGATAAGAAACCTTAATGTTGAATATTGATGAATCATATTCGGGTTATGATAATGAACCCTTGGTTCGAAATCACTCGAAAATGCACGTTATATCATGTTTGTTGTTGCTGTCATAGAAAGTTACTAGCGTGAGCTCTCTAATTTTGTTTTTGGTCTAATAAAAAAGGGAAGTACCGGATACGTACCGATTTTCTGGTACAGAGTACTGATACCCGAATCCCGTTCGGTACGATATCGGTACACCCGTTTCATGCTTAGGAAAAAATAACGATACCATCAATTCGATACGGGCAATCTGGTACCGTGCTCATCCTATATTTTAGACTTTTGATAAAACTATCTTATACTATATAAGATTGAGTTGGGGGGTTTGAATGAGCAGTATTAATGACATAATGTATTGATGGAGCAGCAAGTTAGGGAGTATTAAAGATGAAAATAAATAAATGCAAACCCTCAAATTGTGCAGATGGAACCTGTAACATTCCGTATTTTCAGGTCATTTACGACGTCATCTATTTTACTAAAAAAAAATTCTCGTACGCGTTTACTTTTAATTTTAATAGTTAAGTTAAATCGCGTAAATTAAGAATCACCAATCAACGTAAACGGGCACCAAACAAATTAAAGTTTACGTCAAGAAATCATTATATTATTATTACTAAAGTAATAATTTACTTATTATGTTTTATTTTTATCGGTTACGTAAAACGTTACGTTTCGCGATAAATTACGTTTAGGCATACCCGGAACCACTAAAATTAATCTACGCTTCAACAAATACCTATGTTTATATCTAATGATCAAAGTTTTATAAAACTTTACCCACATTTATCACTTGGGCCGAAATTTCATAAAAAGAAATAAGCAAAACATACAATTTCCAAGTTATACATTTATAAACTAAAACTACATTTTTTTAGTAACACCTAGTTTCTTTTTATTATGCAAGACATATTACTTCCATTATTATGCTAGATATTTATTCCACCATTTCATGGGATAATTCACTCCTTAGGAGACATAGAAACATAAGCCTTTATTAGCTAACAATGTACACATCTTTAGACTTAGAAATTTAGCTAGTGATTTTGACCAAACTTTTCCTAAAAACCCTCATGGTGTTCTTTTGACTAGTCTAAGCATATATAATGCCTTAGCAATGCAAGTAACACATACAAGTGATATTCCTTAAGGTGAAAATCAAACAAATACTCTCTTTCTCTCCTTACTAGCCCACGGCTCAAACCCTCCCCTATACCAACCCATACAAATTTTTCTACCACTTATACAAGCATACACACAACATATCTAAGACCTACTAAGATGGTTTGAAGGTTGGTTAAGCCTCTACAAGTGTTAAGCAAGAAAAGTGGAAGATTAGGGTTTAGGGTTTCTTTGATTGTGCAAGCTTTGGTTTGTAATCTAAACAAGGGTTTAGATTGTGTTGGTTATCATATTACATCACTCCAAGGTCATCTAAAACTCTTTATGTCTTTACATTCATCATTTTATGCATATATGAGTTCTATATAGTAAATCACCATTTAGGATACTTTTAAACATGTGAAATGAATTTATACTTGTGATTATGATTTTGAACACTTTTTCATATGTTATGTGATTGGTAATATTATGATAAGATGGGATTATAAGTATTATAACATGTTGGTTAAGTGTAAAAATGATTATGTATAATCTAGTGATTAAAGTGTACTTAAGAAAGTTATGGTTTATAAGTGTGATTATGGACTTGTTAACTTAGACATTTGGACAATCCATGGACTAATGGACTTTATTATATGTAAGTCATATAATATATATATATATATGGTATAAAAGACTTGTGGTAATTTACAAAGTTGAAAGTTATAAAAACAAAGCTTAAATATGAATTTAAGAAAGACATGCAAACTTTCTGTTTAAATTCGACATATAATCTGTCCATTTTATATTTTCATAAGATAGTACGTCTCGTGACGATTCCAATAAGCTAAGAAACTCGAAAAACGGATTAATAATAAAAAAGATACGTAGTTTACGAGTTACACGTTAATTAAACGCGTTATAAAATAAACTTTATAAAAGCAAGTTGTAAAATATTTCTAAAACAGATAAGAAACGAAAATTTTCAATCAATAACGAAGAAGTTACGAATTACGCGAGTTTACGATAATAATACCTTTATAAAATTACTTTTATAAAAAGTGTTAGGATTAATGTTTTCTTAACTTAGTACCGACAGTACAAATAGTTAGTACTGACAGTTATACTTAGTACCGACAGTACAAAGTATTAAGTACTGTTAGTTAGTTAGTACCGTTAGTAGAAAGTTAGTTAGTAAAATAAATTTATAAACTGCTGCGAACAGTAAAAGTTACTGTTCACCAGTAGGTCCAAATTTTGAAAATGTCAAATTAAGATAACTCGTCTTAATACAAAAGCGTGGGCATAAGAAACGTCAAAATCAGGCTTAAAACGCGAAAGTTACACTAGTTTTACTAAAACGGTAATTATAAACGTTTTAACTTATTAAACACAATTTTACTAAAACAATTAACGGTGATGAAAGCTATATAGAATTATATGTGGCATTAGTTAGTTAAGGTGCTTAGTACTTATACGGCCTATATTAATTTAGGTTGCATTCTATCCTTTTTGTGACGCGTTTTCTGTTGTATTGGATTATCAATAACTCAAGGTGAGTTCATAGCCCCATTTCTATCTACTTGTTTTATAAACTCTATGGGGTGAAATTACATGCTTGTTTTACTACGGACACAAGTGTTTAAAGCTGTAAGTTATCCAGTTTATTGCCTGAATATTTTATTGCCTAAGTTACCACAGTGCCATCTAAGTTCCCTAATATCATGAACGCCAATTGCTATTATAGTGAGCGTTAGGTGTAGAAAGAATCTATCGGACGAACAATCCCCACCGAATTTATGTCGCAAGTTGATCAGTGCGATTTAACAGTTAGAGAACTGTAGGCAATTTATGGCAGACACCCAACCTATTGGGGCAGACAGCCATTGAATGCTTCAGGGTCATAAGCTTAGCGCAATAATAGATACATGTTTTGGACTACTAATATGTTTTCAGTATCTACTTTCACTAAAATCCACGTAGGACTAACTCTTTACTTGATAAACATGAATTCACTCAACCGTTTGTGTTAACTTTTACTATGTTTTAATTTCAGGTCCTAAGGTATAAGCTTGGATGGAGCCATGATTGGAAATATCTATGAAGATGGATTAGTGTTTATTTAAATAATAATTGCCACGAGTTTTAACTATAAAAACTTACGTCACCTTTTGTATGTATGAAGCTTATGTTTAATTAAAACGTATATGGAAAGTTTATGACTTTTAAAACAATATGGGACCTAATTATAACACTGATATTTTGTTATGGCTTCGAAGAAATCTTATCTAAAACGTCCATTTAAGTTGATTTCCTATTATCTTGATAGTTGTGCTAAGAATCGCACCCAATGCGCTAATATTCACTGCTGCCAATTTTGGGGGTGTGATAGATTGGTATCAAGAGCCAAGGTTATTGGGAACTGGGTCATTTTTAAAACCTAGTCTATAACAAAAAAATTTACAGATTTTCTTTTCTTTCATTTTCAAAATACAGAATCCTTCATCGTTGATCTGATATCCGCGCGCGCATTCCCTAATCCTTACTTACTCTTCTGATTATCACTATTGTATTATTTAGTTTATATATAATACTTGGTTTAAATTCGATCCCTTATGTCTATCTTTTAGCGTATTACTGTTCATTCGTATCGGTCGATTATATAAATATTGACCATTCTGATTAATTCATGATTATTATAGAATACTTATTTTCTCGGTTAGTATCATACACCTCGACTCAATGTACTCTTACAAATTCTTACCGGATTTTGTACTTGTATTATTAACAGAATCATGCCGCCCAGATGATTGAAAAATAAATCTATTAAGAGGTTGGTGGAAAAGCGTGTGGCTAAAGCTATTGAAGAATACAAAAAGTCTAGGGCTAATATAGATAGTGCTGGAAGTTCAGGAAGAAACCCTGGGAATGTTGGAGGAACTATGAATGTGCACGGTTATTCGCACAAGACTTTTATGAATGGAAAACCTCACACTTTTAATGGAACGGAGGGTGTTGTTGGGTTAAGGCGTTGGATAGAAAAGGTTGAGCAAGTGTTTGAAACTTGCAAGTGTGCTAAAGAAGATAAGGTTATGTTTGCTGCTAGTACTTTCGAGGGTCGTGCGTTAACATGGTGGAATGGGAACGTGCACACTCTAGGGCTCGTCAATGCTAACCATATTCCATGGACTGAATTCAAGACGATGATGACTACGGAATACTGCCCAGCAACTGAAATCCAAAGGATGGAGCAAGAGCTCTGGACTTTGACTCTGAAAGGAGACGACATTGAGGCATACAACAATCGTTTTCATGAGTTGGCCTTGATGTGTCCTGAATTGGTGCCCACTGAAAAGAAGAAGATTGAAAGGTACACTCGTGGGTTTTCTTCTAAGCCTGCAACTCTGCATGATGCCATCAACATGGCCCGTGAACTGGTTGAGCAAGCAGTTCAGGGTAAGGCTACCAGAATTGGTGAAAGCAATAAAAGGAAGTGGGAAGACCACCAAAGAAACAACAACAACAACAACAACAACCGCAACCGAAACAACAACTATCACCAACAACAAAACAGGAGACAGGAAACTGCCAGGGCCTATGCTGTAGCCCCAACTAAGAATAGAGGTTATGCTGGGAATCTACCAAAGCGCAACCGTTGCAACTTTCACCATAGTGGGTGATGCCCTCCAAAGTGTCAGAAGTGCCAAAGAATTGGTCATCTAGAGAAGGATTGTAGAGCTATACTTCTAGGTGCATGTAATGATTTCCTGCAGAATGTGACGTGTTATGGGTGTGGTGAGAAAGGACATCTTAAGAACAAGTGTCCTAAGGCAGGGAACCAGCATAATGAGGGAGCTCGTGCGAGAGCTTACATGGTGGTTGAAAATCCGTAGCAGAATCCGAATGTGGTCACGGGTACGTTTCTTCTTAATGATCACTACGCTTGTATCCTCTTTGATTCTGGTGCTGAGAAGAGTTTTGTATCTTCTGCGTTTACACCTTTTATTGATATTGCCCCAACCGCTTTAAATACTAGTTATGAAGTAGAGTTAGCAGATGGAAAGGTGGTTAGTACCAACACTGTTTTACGAGGTTGTACCTTAGTCTTGCTTAATCACGTGTTCAAAATTGACCTACTCCCGACCCGACTAGGAAGTTTTGATGTCATTGTTGGCATGGACTGGTTGTCATACCACCGAGCTGTCATAGATTGTTATGAAAAGATTGTCCGTATTCCTCTTCCGAATGGCGAGTTTCTTGAAGTCCAAGGCGAGAGGCCGGAAAAGAATCCTGGATCACTTGCGTGTATCAAGGCTGATGAAAAGAAGCTTGATGACATTCGAGTTGTCCGAGACTTCCCTGAGGTATTTCCAGATGATCTGTCAGGTTTACCTCCTGTGCGAGAGATAGAATTTCGCATCGATCTGATTCCAGGCGCGTCGCCAGTTGTTAAATCGCCATACCGATTAGCCCCTTCAGAAATGTTAGAACTGTCGAACCAGCTTAAAGAACTTCAAGAGAAGGGTTTTATTCGACCAAGTCACTCACCATGGGGAGCACCCGTGCTTTTTGTCAAGAAGAAAGACGGTGCGATGAGAATGTGTATTGACTATAGGGAATTAAACAAGTTAACTATAAAGAACCACGATCCTCTCCCCAAAATTGATGACTTGTTTGATCAATTACAAGGTGCGTGTTGTTTCATAAAGATAGATCTTCACTCAGGATATCATCAGTTGAGAGTCCGAGAGGAAGATATACCTAAGACCGCGTTTAGAACCCGATATGGGCATTTTGAGTTCACAGTCATGCCATTTGGGCTGACAAACGCGCCAGCAATATTTATGGACTTAATGAACCGTGTCTGCAAGCTATATTTAGACAAATTCGTAACTGTGTTCGTTGACGACATCTTAATCTACTCAAAATCAGAAGAAGAACATGAAGTCCACCTGAAGACGATTCTAGACTTACTCAAGAAGGAGAAGTTATATGCCAAATTTTCAAAGTGCGAGTTTTGGTTGAAAGAGGTCCAGTTCCTAGGACATGTGGTCAACCGTGATAGTATCCACGTGAATCCTAGCAAGGTTGAGTCGGTCAAGAACTGGAAGATTCCTGAATCGTCAACTGAAATCCGTTCATTTTTAGGATTGGTGGGTTACTACCGGAGATTCATTGAGAATTTCTCCAAGATCGCCAAACCCCTCACTCTGTTGACTCAAAAGAATAAGACATATGTGTGGGCGATGAACAAGATGAAGCTTTCCGCATTCTGAAGGAGAAGCTAATGCATGCTCTAGGTTAGCCACCCCATGGACAGACACTTTGTTGTCTATGAGATGCATCAAAACAAGGTTTTGGAGCGTGCTGATGCAGCGGGGCAAAGTGATAGCATATGCGTCAAGAACAGTTTGAATAAGCCATGAGAAAAGTTATACAACCATGACTTGGAATTGGGTGCGGTGGTGTTCGCTCTTAAAATCTGGAGACATTATCTTTATGGGACGAAAAGTGTTATCTACACTGACCACAAGAGTCTCCAGTACATATTTGGACGCAGAAAGATTTATAAATATCGCCAAAGGCGTTGGAATCGAGCTACTCAATGACTACGAGAGTGAATCAAATCCACCCGGGCAAGCGAACGTGGTGCATATGCCTTGAGTAAAAGGAAAGGCTCAAGCCAGGCGATACAACTAATGAGTTATTACTATTCATTCTGGACTTTAAGACTAAGATTTAGAAGAACAGGGCGAAGCTTCCAGGACTCAAAAGCTCCAGCTGAATGGCTAAAGGAGGGAAAAACACTTTGAACTACGAGATTGATGGTGGAATTTACTTTCTTCGACTGTAACGGATCTATCATTGGTGTGTAGGAAATAGATTGGATGAAGCTCAGACTTTCAAGATATTCCAAACATCCCTCTGTGCAGATAAGATGTACTATGATCTGAGAGACTTGTATTAGTGGCCTGGTATGAAGAGAGACATTGCTAGATACTTAGCCGTTCTTACAATCTTCTAAGATTATAGGCCGAACATCAAAACCCCTCATGATGTACTTCAGCAAACCATATAATATCCAGACTTGAAATAGGAGAAGATAACGATGGACTATCACAAAGTTGCCTAAACACAGTGGGTATGTGCGATTTGGGTCCATAGGGGAAAATTGACCAAGTCGGCTCTACGATATTATCATCGTGAAGATTAAAAACAAAGAAGTTGCAAGATTTATATCAAACGAGATTGTAGCAAGACATGGTGTGCCATGTCAATCATTCAAGACCGTGATGGCGATATCCGCGTCACACTATTGCAAGCTCTTCAAGAAGCGTTGGGTAAACAACTACATATTAATACGACTTACCACCCGTAAGAAGACGTCCCCATAGTGAGCGAACTATTCAGATCTGGATGATATGCATCGAGCCTTGTTTAAGTGATTTTGGTGCAGTTGGATCTCATCTTCCGTTGATTGAGTTTTCTTATAATAACAGCTACCACACGAGCGTTAAATGCGCACCATTTGAGGCTCTGTACGGACGGAAATGTAGATCCCCTGTGATATGGACTAAATTGGAAGAAGTCGCTTAATGGACCAGAAATTGTGCAGAAAACACAGAAAAGATTATCCAGATTAAGGATATTTAAAAAATGTGCAAGAAGTAGTCGCCAAAAAAAGGCTATGCTGACAAGAGCGTTAAGCCTCGTTAAATTCAAAGTTGGAGACCGATGTTTACTAAAGGTATCTCATGGAAGGGAGTGGTACATTTGGTAAGAAAGGAAAGCTGTACCACATACATAATGTAGAGTACCGTTTAAAATAGTAGAGTGTGGACCGGAGCTTATCGACTTAAAAAAAGAAGTACCCCAAGAACTGAGATGTTCCACGACACGTTTCAATAGTGTCCTAAAACCTCAAGAAATGTTTGGCTGGGCCATATGTTCAAGTGCCCTTGGATGAAATCGAGATTGATGAAAATCTGCGTTTTGTCAAAGAGCCTATTGAGATCGTAGAACGAGATGTGAAAAAGCTAAAGCGAAGAAGAATCCCATTAGTCAAAGTTCGTTGGAACTCTCGGCAAGGAGCTGAGTATACCTAGGAACATGAAGACCATTTTCTGAAGAAATATCCGCATCTCTTCTCTGAAACCGTACCTCCTTCAGGTGTTGCAACCTGAGCCTTGAGGACAAGGCTCTTCAAACCGGAGGAGACTGTAACATTCCGTATTTTTAGGTCAATTACGACGTCATTAATTTCACAAATTAATTTAGCCTCGTACGCGTTTATTTTTAATTCTCATTATATAGTTAAATCGCGTAAGCTAAAAATTATCATTTAGCGTGAACGGACACCAAACAAATTAAAGTTTACGTCAAGCTAGCAATATATTATTTTTACGAAAGTAATTATTATCTTTTATATTTTTTTATCGGTTACGTAAAGTGTTTACGTTTCGCGATAAATTACGTTTAGGCATTCCCGGAACCACAAAAATAAATCTACGCTTCAACAAATAACAATTATTAATTCCAATGATCAAAGTTTATAAAATTTTACCCACACTTATCAAGTGGGACGCCCCGTTTACAAAAAAAAAAGAAATAAGCAAGACATACATTTGATACAAGTATACATTATAAACAAGAACTACACCTTATCCATTTTTACATAATACTTGCATTTTCTTTCTTTTACACAAGATAAATGGCAAGTAAATATCTAGTAACACAATTCCACTTTTTCATGAGCTAATGTCTCACTTAGGGAACATAAGAACACAACTCTTTAATAAGCTAGCATGTACATATGGAGTTAGTAAAGACCTAGTAAGACTTGACTAACTATTACCCCATTTTACTCCTTATGCCGCCCCTCCCCTTGGACCATAAGTCCTTTTTGGTCTTTGTTATATCTTTTACTAGCTCTTTGATACATATAATACTTGCAATACTTGAGATAAAAACACACAAGCCTTTTACTTGATAAAAATCAACTCCAATCTCTCTTTCTCTCTTATGTACCCACGTCCCAAAATATTATCATACCAAAACCATACAAAAATTTATTTAACACATTCAAAAGCTATCACACATCATATCTAAGGCATACCATGAAGATTTGAAGGCTTGGTTAGGCATTCTTAAGGCTTAAACTAAGTTAGGGTTTCATTCTTGCAAGCTTGGTTTAAAAATCTAAACAAGGGTTTAGATTATATTTCTCATCATCATTTATCACCTTAAGGTTACCTATAAGCCCTCATCTTTTCATTTTCATGATTTTATATGTATATAATGTTCTATGTAGCAAAATCACCATTTAAGAGATGTTTAACTTGTAAAAATGGATTTTTCTTGTAATCATGGTTTTATGAACTTGTACACATGTTATATGGTTGGTAATATGATGTTACAAAGGAAGTATAAGTATTGTACACTCATGGTTTATGTATAAAAAGTTTATATATGTTTATGGTTAAAAGGTTTACTTAATAAAGTTTATGATTTAGAAGTTGTTAAGGACTTGTTACTATGGACTCTTGAACAAATATGGACTTATGGACATTATTATATGTATGGCATAAGATATATAAGAGTTATGGAAGACTTGTGATATTTTACCTAAGCTAAAAACTAATAAAAACAAAGTTATATAAATAAATATATAAATATTTATAATAAACTATTTTAGCCCGAATTTCAAACAGTAAAATTTATATTTTTATAAAATACTACATGTCATGAGGATTCCAAGAAGGTAAGAAACTCGAAAATCCGATTAATAACGAAGAAGATACGAAAATTACAAGTTTAAGATAATAAATATTTTTATAAAACTATTTTTATAAAAGTTACTGTTCACATCAGTAAAATACAGTTTGAAAACGTCATTAATTATATAAAACTTTTAAATACAAAAACGTGCTCGAAAGAATCACTAAAAACAGAGTTAAAACGAATAAGTTACGACATTTACGAGATTTACGATAACTAAAATTATAAAAATAAGTTTATATCTGTTATGAACAGTAAAAAGTACTGTTCATCAGAGGACTAAAATTTTAAAAATGTAATATTTTGATAACTCGTCTTAATACGAAAGCGTGGGCGTAAGTAACATAAGAAACGGACTTGAAACGAGAAAGTTACGTCGTTTTTACTTAAGTGTCATTTATAAACGTTTTTAACTTATAAACGTGATTTCACTAATGCGATTAGATGGTGATGTAGCTATATAGGATTATATATGGCTGTTGTTAATCAAAGTGTTTAGTACTTACACGGCCTATAATTAATTAGGTTGCAATCAGCGTTTATCCGACGCATTTTCTATTGTGAATACTTTGTTGATTTCCATTCACTCAAGGTGAGTTCGTAGCCCCTTTTCCTACTACTTGTTTTATTAAATACGAGGGAGATTACATGCTTGATTTCTTTGGACATACGTGTTTTCAAAACTGTATGCTATTTCCTGATTACATTATTGCCTAAGTTACCGTATTGCCATTTAAGTCCCCTTTTTATCTTGAACCGTTAAATACCTGTTGGGTATACGTGAGTGTTGTGGATAGATCTATCGGGACTGACAATCCCCATCTGGGCTGTGGTTTCTAGTTGACCATTGACGCATTTAACATTTGAAGAAAATTCGTAGGATGTTTGGCAGCATCTGTATAGAGAAATTCGTAGGATGTTTTTCAACATCTGTATCCGTTTTGGGGCACAAACCTTGAGTACTGGGTTGATTTCGTTTCATTACGTTAAGGTTCGGTGTCATGAGCTTAGGGCAATAATACATGTTTTGGACTATTGAATTTTTTTCATAGTCTACCATTACTTAAATCTTGTGGTCCACGCTATTTACTGATAAACCTATGAATTCACTCAACCTTTGTGTTAACGTTTTAGCATGTTTTAATCTCAGGTGCTGAGGTATAAGCTTGGATGGGAGCCATGACGGATATCTATTAGAGGGATTCTGTTTACTTAAATTCGATGCAACTTTTATAATATATAAAAACTTATGTCATCTTTTGAAGTTGTGACGTCTTGATTTAAACTATTGCATGACAAATCTAAATGTCATTTTGAAAACTATGGGACCTAACATGAAAACTCTGATATTTTGTAATGAAATCGAATGAAACTTATTTTAAACGTCCATTTAAGGTCGTTTCCTATATCTTGATTATTATACTTTGACGTAGCACCCCATTGTTAACATTTCGCTGTGTAGTCCGATTTTAGGGGTGTTACAGATTGGTACCAGAGCGAAGGTTATAGGGAACTGGGTCATTTTCAAAACCTAGTCTATAACCAAATCCTTCATCGCTTATCCGATATCCGCGCGGCTTTCCCTGATAATTTACTTACTCTTTGATTATCATGGTGTATTTATATATTTTATATATGCTACTTGGTTTAAATTTTGATACCTTTATGTCTATCTTTTAGCTATTTATTATTTCATTCTTTTTTGTATCGGTCGATTATATAAATATTGACCATTCTGATTAATTCATGCTTATTATAGATTTCTTATTTTCTGGTTAGTCTCATATACTCGATCAATGTACTCTTAAAATTCTTACGGATTTATACTTTATATTATTGACAGAATTTCATGCCGCCAGAAGGATTGAAAAAGAAATCTATTAAAGCGGTTGTGGAAAAGCGTGTGGCTAAAGTATTGAAAGAATACAAAAGTTGGGGCTAATCTTGATAGTGCACTCGGAAGTCCTCAGGAGGTATAACCCTGGGAATCGCGGGAGGAACTCTGAATGTGTCGGTTAGTTCGCACCACGACTTCTTATGATGGCATCAACCCTCACATCCCCTCTCTTTCGTGGAAACGGAGGGTGTTGTTGGGTTAAGGCGTTGGATAGAAAAGGTTGAGCAAGTGTTTGAAACTTGCAAGTGTGCTGAAGAAGATAAGGTTATGTTTGTTGCTAGTACTTTTGAGGGTCGTGTGTTAACATGGTGGAATGGGAATGTGCACACTCTAGGGCTCGTCAATGCTAACCATATTCCATGGACTGAATTCAAGACGATGATGACTACGGAATACTGCCCAGCAACTGAAATCCAAAGGATGGAGCAAGAGCTCTGGACTCTGACTCTGAAAGGAGATGACATCGAGGCATACAACAATCGGTTCCATAAGCTGGGCTTGATGTGTCTGATAGTACCCACTGAAAAGGAAGAAGATTGAAAAGTATGGTTCGTGGGTTTCTGAAAGAATCAAAGGAAATTATCACTTCTTTCAAAGGCTGCAAAACTCTACATGATGGCTGGGGGTCTCTCTAGGTACTTCCAACACATCAAACATGGGCCCTGTGAACTGGTTGAGCAAGCCTGTTCAGAGTTAAGGCTACTAGAATTGTGAAAAGAACAAAGAAAATGGGAAGATCACAAAGAAAACACCGACAACATAAACTGTAAACGAAACAAAAAAACAAAAAAACTTTCACTAACAACAAAACATCCGGGCCTATGCTGCAAGCCAACTGAGAATAGAGGTTATGCATGGGATCTACCAAAGTGCAACGTTGCAACTTTCACCATAGTGGGCGATGGCCTCACAAAAGTGTCAAGAGTGCCAAAGAAACTGGTCATCTTGGAGAAGGATTGTGAGCTATGCTTCAGGTGCATGTAATGATTTCCTGCAGAATACGACAGTGTTATGGGGTGTGGTGAAATGGACATCTAAGAAACAAGTGTCTAAGGAGGGAACCTAGCATTGATGAGGGATCTATACGCGAGACAGAGCTTACCGAAGGGTGCAAGGCTTAAAAATCCGCCAGCAGATCGAATGTGGTCCGGGTCCGTTTCTTCATAATGATCCACTACGCTGTGTCTATCCTTTGATTCTGGTGCTGAGAAGAGTTTTGTATCTTCTGCGTTTACACCTTTTATTGATATTGCCCCAACCGCTTTAAATACTAGTTACGAAGTAGAGTTAGCTGATGGAAAGGTTGTTAGTACCAATACAGTTTTACGAGGTTGTACCTTCGTTTCTTATCACGTGTTCAAATTGACTACTCCCCCCCTCCCACCGGGGCCCGACTAGAAAGTTTGATGTCATTGTAGGCCATGGATGGTTGTCATACCACGAGTTGTATCGATTGTTATGAAAAGATTGTCCGTATTCCTCTTCCGAATGGAGAGACTCTTGAAGTCCAAGGCGAGAGGCCGAAAAAGGATCCTGGATTACTTACGTGTATCAAGGCTGATGAGAAGAAGCTTGATGACATTCAGGTTGTCCGAGACTTCCCTGAGGTATTTCCAGATGATCTGTCAGGATTACCTCCTGTGCGTGAGATAGATTCGCATGATTGATCCAGGCGAGTCGCCAGTTGTAAATCGCATACGATTTGCTCCGTCGAGATGCTAGAGTCGTCGAACCAATAAAAGAGCTTCAAGGAAAAGGGACTTCATTCGATTAGTCACTCTCTATGGGGAGCACCCATTCTTTTTGTTAAGAAGAAAGATGGTGCGATGAGAATGTGTATGATCAGGGAATTAAAAATAAGTTGACTAAAAGAAACGCTATCCTCCTTCCAGAAGTGAGGACTTGGTTGGAATCAATTACAAGGTGCGTGTTGTTTCAAAGATAGATATTCGACTCAGGTATCATTCAGTTTGAGCAGTCTAAAGAGGAAGATATACCGAAGACCGCGTTTAGAACCCAATATGGGCATTTTGAGTTCACAGTCATGCCATTTGGGCTGACAAACGCGCCAACAATATTTATGGACTTAATGAACCGTGTCTGCAAGCCGTATTTAGACAAATTCGTAATTATGTTCATTAACGACATCTTAATCTACTCAAAGTCAGGAAGGAAGGGCATGAGTCCACTTGAAGGCGATACTTAGACTTACTCAAGAAAGAGAAGTTGTATTGCCAATTTTTCAATAGTGCAAATTTTGGTTACAGTAAGTCCAGTTCTAGAGACATTTGGTCAACCGTGTGGTATCACGTGGTCTAGCAAGGTTGAGTCGGTCAAGAACTGGAAGACTCCTGAATCGTCAACTGAAATCCGTTCATTCTTAGGATTGGCGGGTTATTACCGGAGATTTATTGAGAATTTCTTCAAGATCGCCAAGCCCCTCACCTAGTTGACTCAAAAGAATAAGACATATGTGTGGGGCGATGAACAAGATGAATCTTTTCTGCATTTGAAGGAAAAACTATGCAATGCTCTAGTGTTAGCACTCCCCGATGGGACCAGACGGGACTTTGTGTCTATGTGATGCATCAAAACAGGTTTTGGTGAGCGTGTGATGCAGGGGGCAAAGTGATAGGCATATGCGTCAAGAACAGTTGAAGAAGCAGAGAATATTTTATACCACCCATGACTTGGAATTGGTGCGGTGGTGTTCGCTCTTAACTTGGAGACATTATCTTATGGGTCGAAATGTGTTATCTACACTGACCACAAGAGTTCTCAGTACATATTTGACCAGAAAGATTTAAATTGGCCACAGCGGTGAGGAGCTATCAGTGACTACGAGTGTGAGATCAAATACCACCCGGGCAAGGCGAACGTGGTGGCAGATGCCTTGAGTAGAAAGGAAAGGCTCAAGCCAAGAGGGAGTACGTACTTATGGTATTACTATTATTCGAGGATTAAGACTAAGATTTTAGAGCACAGGCGAAGCTTCCAAGGAATCTCAAAGCTCCAGTGAATGGTAAGAGGATGGAAAAAACACTTTGAACGACGAGATGATGGTGGAATTTACTTCTTCGATCGTATCTGGATTCTTCAGTTGGTGGTGTAAGGAAATTGATTATGGATGAGCTCTATAACTTCTAGATATTCAATACATCCGGGTGCAGATAAGATGTACTATGATTGAGAGACTTGTATTGGTGGCCTGGTATGAAGAGAGACATTGCTGAGTACGTTAGCCGGTGTCTTACATGCTCTAAGATTAAGGCCGAACATCAAAAACCCTCAGGATTACTTCAGCAACCAGAAATCCCTGACTGGAAATAGGAGAAGATAACAATGGACTTAGTCACAAAGTTGCCTAGAAGCAGCAGTGGGTATGATGCGATTTGGGTCATAGTGGATAGATTGACCAAGTCGGCTCACTTCTTACCCATTCGTGAAGATTACAAAACAGAGAAGTTGGCAAGGATTTATATCAACGAGATTGTAGCAAGACATGGTGTGCCAGTGTCAATCATTTCAGACCGTGATGGTCGATTCGCGTCACACTTATGGCAAGCTCTTCAGAAGGTTGGGTTATAAAACAATATGATACGATTACACCCTAGACAGAACGGTCAGAGTCGAGCGTACTATTCAGATGCTGGATGATATGCTCCAGCTGGTGTAAGGATTTTGGTGGCGTAGGATGCTAATCTTACGTTGATTGAGTTTTCTTATAATAAACAGCTACACTAGATGGTAAATGCGCAAACATTTGAGGCTCTGTACGGGCGGAAATGTAGATCCCCTGTGATATGGACTGAAGTTGGAGAAAGTCAGCTTATTGGACCAGAAATTGTGCAAGAAACGACAGAAAAGATTATCCAGATTAAGGATAGGTTGAAAATGGCAAGAAGTCGCCAGAAAAGCTATGCTGACAAGAGGCGTAAGCCTCTAATATTCAAAGTTGGCGACCGAGTGTACTAAAGGTTTTATCATGGAAGGGGAGTGGTACGATTTGGAAAGAAAGAAGCTGGGTACACACGATTATGTGGTACCGTGTTTTAAAATGTAGAGTGTGTTGGAGACGTAGCTTATGGCTGGAAGTTAACCAAGAACTGAGATGTTGTCCACGACACGTTTCATGTGTCAAACCTCAAGGGTAGAGGCTACGCTGGGAACTTACCATGGTGCAATAGGTGCAAGGCACATCATCAACTAGGTCCATTTCCTCCTAGGTGTGGTAAATGTCACAAGCTTGGTCACCAGGAAGAAGATTGTCGAACTAGGATTCCTGTAGCGGGATGCAATTTGCTACAGAATGTGACATGCTTTGGTTGTGGAGAAAAGGGACACTACAAAGACAAGTGTCCAAAGGCAAGGAACCAGTAGAATGAGGGAGCTCGTGGGAGAGCTTACGTGGTCGTTGAAGGTACTGAAGCACGTAGAATGGTGCATGCCTTAGTAGGAGGAGAAACCAATCAAAACTTTAACAACATGGAGGATGATATCAATGCTTAGACTTTATCCCTTTAAGAATTCTCGTTTAAATTTCTGTTGTACTTTCGCTTAAATTTCTGTTGTACTTTCGCTTAAATTTCTGTTGTACCGAATGATTTCAAATTATCTATCAATTAATGTGTCGTAAAAATTTCGTCAACTTTACTTTAATCCTCTATTATGCAAGCCAGATTGTAACCCTGTTTTGACGAAAATGAGCATTGCATCGTTAGTCCTCAATTATACCTGGCCTGATCAACTATGTATAATTCAGGAAGGACCATGCCCATGCTGAGAGTAGTCACCTTAAAACTTCTTGTCAAGAAACAATTTTCTATTTTTGTGTGCGTATTCATGAAACGCGTTTACTTTGGTAACCATAACAACTAAGCAGACCTTTACTCTACGTCATCTTATACCAAATCCTAAGCCAAGAAGCCGAGACACATCACTAGCCGCCCTAGGACAATTCGCTATCAAACTTGCTCACCAAAAAGAGTTACGGCAAGGTGAGGCGTAAGCCTTTAAAATTTCATGTTGGCAACCGAGTTATGCTTAAGGTTTCGCCCTGGAAAGGCGTAGTGCGCTTTGGCAAACGAGGGAAGCTAAACCCCAGATAGGTTGGAACCGTTGCTTACAGGCTTGAGCTGCCTCAAGAGTTGAGCAGGGTTCATTATACGTTTCACGTATCCAACCTAAAGAAGTGTTGATCCGACGAACCGTTGGCAATTCCGTTGGAAGAAATACACATTGATGATAAACTCAACTTTGTTGAAGAACCATTAGAAATTATGGATCGTAAAGTCAAGCGGTTGAAGCAAAGCCACATTCCAACTATCAAAGTTCGTTGGAACTCTCGGCAAGGAGCTGAGTATACCTGGGAACATGAAGAGCAATTCTGGAAGAAATATCCGCATCTCTTCTTCGAACCCGTACTTTCATCAAGTGTCGCAACTTGAGCCTTGAGGACAAGGCTCATTTAACGGGGAAGGACTGTAACAATTCGTATTTTTGATCAATGAACGACGTTATTAAATTCACTATTTATTTTTTTTTAGTACGCGTTTACTTTTAATTCTCATTATATAGTTAAATCGCGTAAGCTAAAAATTTTCATTTAGCGTAAACGGACACCAAACAAATTATAGTTTCATCAAAGCTAGCCATATATTATTTTTACGAAAGTAATTATTTTCTTTTATATTTTTATCGGTTACGTAAAGCGTTTACGTTTCGCGATAAATTTCGTTTAGGCATTCCCGGAACCACCAAAATAAACATACGCTTCAACGAATACTCATTTTTATTTCCAATGATCAAAGTTTTATAAAACTTCAACCAAATTTATCACTTGGGCCGAATTTCTCATAAAGGAAATAAGCTAGATCATTCTTTTCTCAAGTATACATTTTATATATATACTACAACTTACATTTTCAAAGTAATACTTTCACTTTATGCAAGTATACTTCCATTTATCCAAGATATTTTCTAGCTAACATTTCCATAATTTCATGGGATGATATGCTCATTAGGGGACATAAAAACACAAGTGTTAATGAGCTAGTATATGTACATCTTAGGACTAGTAAGTCTTGACCAACCATCTTCCTTAAGACCCTAAAAATGTTTCATGACTTTCTATGACCATTTGACTAGCCTTGACTATCACTTGATACTTATAAGTCTTGCACTAGTAAAGGTAATAACACACATTGCAAATACACTTATCAAAAACCATCTCTTTCTCTCTTTTTGGCTTACATACCCACATCCTAAAATAAAACCCAAGAACAAACCATACAAACTTTTTCTACCACATTTACAAGTAATCATACACTATATCTAAGATACCTTAAGGCGTTTTAAAGGCTTGATTAAGTCTTTAAAAAGATTGAGCAAGAAAAGGAAAGATTAGGTTTTTCGAACTAATTTTGGAGGATTAGGGTTTTCAAGTCTTGAAAACCTTGGGTAAATATCTAAACAAGAGTTTAGATATTATTGTTTATCATATTACTTCATATTAAGGTTATCTAAAAGCCCTAATTTATTTACTTTCATGATTTTATATGTATATGATGTCTATGTAGCAAAATCACCATTTAGGATACTTTTCAACTTGTAAAATGGATTTTACTTGTGAACATGATTTTATACACTTATTAATATGTTATGTGATTGGTAATATCATGAAATGATGGGGATATAAGTATTGTATCATGTTGGTTTAAGTATAAAAAGTATAAGTATAAACTAGTAATTAAAAGTTTACTTCATGAGTTTATGATTTCATGTGATGAGAGGACTTGTTATCTTAGACACTTGGATAAAATATGGACTAATGGACTATATAATATATATTACTTATGATATAGAGTGATACAAAGGACTTGTAATAAAGTGATTAAACTAGAAAGTTACAAAATCAAATTTAAAACATATTTTTACAAAAATATTAAAAAGGGCTATTTTAAATTCGAATTTAAACTATTGGTTTTATATTTTTATAAAATACTACATGTCATGAGGATTCCAAAAAGGTAAGAAACTCAAAAATTTGATTAATAACGAAGGACATACGATAATTACAAGTTTAAGATAATAAATACTTTTATAAAACTATTTTTATAAAAGTTACTGTTCACATCAGTAAAATACAATTTGAAAACATCATTAATTATATAAAACTTTTAATATACAAAATAACATGCCGAAAGACTCAATAAAAAACGGAGTTAAAACGAATAAGTTACGACATTTACGATAACTAAAATTATAAAAATAAGTTTATATCTGTTATGAATAGTAAAAAGTACTGTTCATCAGAGGACTAAAATTTTAAAAATGTAATATTTTGATAACTCGTCTTAATACGGAAAAAGCATGTGGGCAGTAAAGATACATAAGAAACGGAATTGAAAATTAAGAGGGGGAAAGTTAAGTCGTTTTTACTAAGTGTTAATTATTATAAACGTTTTTAACTTATAAACGTGATTTCACTAATGCGATTAGATGGTGATGTAGCTATATAGGATTATATATGGCTGTTGTTAATCAAAGTGTTTAGTACTTACACAGCCTATAATTAATTAGGTTGCAATCGGCGTTTATCTGACGCATTTTCTATTGTGAATACTTTGTTGATTTCCATTCACTCAAGGTGAGTTCGTAGCCCCTTTTCCTATTACTTGTTTTATTAAATACGGGGGAGATTACATGCTTGATTTCTTTGGACACACGTGTTTTCAAAACTGTATGCTATTTCCTGATTACATTATTGCCTAAGTTACTGTATTGCCATTTAAGTCCCCTTTTTATCATGAACCGTTAAATACCTAAGTACTGGTTTATTTCGTAGGATGTTTTTCAACATCTGTATCCGTTTTGGGGCACAAACCTCGAGTACTGGTTTATTTTGTTTCATTACGTTAAGGTTCGGTGTCATGAGCTTAGGGCAATAATACCTGTTTTGGACTATTGAATGTGTTTCATAGTCTACCATTACTTAAATCTTGTGGTCCACGCTATTTATTGATAAACCTATGAATTCACTCAACCTTTGTGTTGAAGTTTTAGCATGTTTTAATCTCAGGTGCTGAGGTATAAGCTTGGATGGGAGCCGTGACGGATATCTATTAGAGGGATTCTGTTTACTTAAATTCGATGCAACTTTTATAATATATAAAAACTTATGTCATCTTTTGAAGTTGTGACGTCTTGTTTTAAACTATTGTATGACAAATCTAAATGTCATTTTGAAAACTATGGGACCTAACGTGAAAACTCTGATATTTTGTAATGAAATCGAATGAAACTTATTTTAAACATCCATTTAAGGTCGTTTCCTATATCTTGATTATTGTACTTTGACGTAGCACCCCATTGTTACCATTCCACTACGTAGTCCGATTTTGGGGGTGTTACAATATGATCATATAATAATTAAAAAGGATTAGAAGTTGATAATAGGTGTGTTCATGGGTAGTATTGTCACACCCCCAAAAGGGGCCTGGACGGAATAAGTGTCTGAGGGCGTGACGTCATAATAATTCGAACTCAAGGCAAAATGAACGACTACTAATGGACGTTTTAAAAATCATAACTCGTTGCATTTATTAAAAATAGATAAGTCTTACAAGATATCAAATGAAATTAAACGTTGCGGAAGCATAATTAGGTTTTCAAAAGTCAACGAGTATGAATTATAGGAAAAAGTCTTGAAAGATGATATCATATTGCACGTAGACTCCACATAGCACATCAGAGAAGTCCAAAGCTAAGCACCTAAGAAAAACATGTTTAAAACATCAACATAAAGTTGGTGAATTCATAGGTTTAATTCAAACGTAGTTATAGTGGATCACAAGATTTCAATACGTATGTGACAGTTATAACATATACAACTTCACAAAAAGAAAGGTATTTACGTTGCACTAAGCTCATGACACCGAAGCTCAATTCACGTTGCATATAACATGGCAATTGAAATTTCTGCCCTACAGGTATCTGACCAAGATCACCTAACAAAGTCCGACATGGTATATATCCGTTTATTCGGGTGCCCCATGGATAGTAAACGCTACTTACCCGGATAGGGATAATTAGCCTAATAGATATATTTATAACACTCGCGCTCACTTAACCAGCAGTCGGTTAGAGGTAATTAACGGTTCATGATAGTTTGGGCAAAATAGTGGTCTAACGCTACTTAGGCAACACGTAAACAAGGGAAATTATCATGTAAAGTACATGTGTCCGGTTTAAGAAAGCAAGCTATGTTTCTCACCCCAAGTTGTAAAACATTTATTCAAAACGAGTAAAAGTAGGGCTATGAACTCACAGTAAACGGTAATGTAATGCAGCCGAAAATGAATGATCACGCGGTAATGCATGATTGTGCCCGGTCACGACCTAAGAAATAATGGTTTGGTTTAGAATCGAGATGACATGAAATTTATGAAGACGTATGAAAGTTCTTAAGCATAGTTGTACATTTGATTTGGGAAAAGTTTTGATAGTAATGGTTGTGTGGTTGTTGTAGTGGTCTTGACTCGATAGTACGTATTACGAAAATTAGCATAACACATATAGTATAATAGGAAGAATATACGAAAGTAGTTAAATAAATAAGTTTTAGCGGTTTACCCGGTAACCCAAAATAATAAACTAAGACATCGCTAATATAAATGTTTTCACGCTTTTAATTTACGTAACTAGAAATAAAGGTTTAATTTTTATAAAAGTTTATAAAATATTATTTTTTGTCTTTTAGTCGGGTATTAAAATAATAATATTTATTATTTTGTCTTTTAGTCGTGACTTAAGAAAATACTTAATAATTTATATAAAAGTTTGTAGTTTAATATTATTTATCATGTTCTAGTATAATAAATATTTATTTATTATAAAGTAATGTAATTTCGTCCTTTGGTCAAGATTTGGAAAAATAAGTTTTCAAAATATTTCTAAGTATAAAGATTTTACAAAATTTCGGCATGACCCGTTCGTTTGTATCCGCTTTCCAAAGTCATAGACTTTACCCAAAAACCACTTTCAACAATATTTCATACTTTTCGACTAACGTCAAATATCTACTTTTTTATCCAAACGATATTCAACAATTTATTTTCCTCTTTTAGTCCATATACTCAAAACGCTTTAATAATAATAAGTTACATAAGTAAATATATAGTAGTATTAATAAGCCAACTTATAAGTTTAAAAATAAGCAATAAACCCATAACAAAAATAAGCCGAAAACTAAATGGACCCCTATTGGGCTTTTAAGCCCAATAAGCCTAAACGAAAGACCCAAAACATAATAAGCTCAATAATAGTCCAATAAGCAAACGAATAAGCAATAAGTACCTAGCTTATCAAATAAGCTATAAAAATAAGCCACAAATAAGCTTATGCCGTGAGCTTATAGCTCACGAATGGGCTTTATGTTGGGCCGAGGCCCATTGGACAAACGAGACTCATGTGGGCTTATTTATTAAACCCAATAAGCTCAAATTCCTTTTTAGTACTCACAATAAGCTAAGAAAATAAGCTAGAAAATAACACGAAGCTTGAATAAGTTTAAAGTTCAAACCTTTATGGTTTTCCCTTTGTTCGACGCATGCATAAACTCAAAATAAGCCATTCGAGCTTATTAATAAGCCAAAATAAGCAATAAGCACTTTGGAAAAATATTTCTTTTTAGCAAAATAACCACAACAACAGAACTACACTTTCCCTTTCATTTCTTTTATATATTTTGAACAAGACATAAACCCTTTTGGGGTTTATGTGATTTTGAAAACTTTGATTTTTAACGATCCGTTTGTACAACTAGCTTATTCATGTCGTAAAGATCAAGGAAGTACAAGAAAAATGTGAAAAAGATAAACTTACAAAAATGATAGATTATGAGGTGATTAAAGACTAACGAACAACCCAAACGTTGTTTAAAATACCCAAATGAGTACTAGAATCAAACCCAAATGATCTTGAGCTTCCAAAATCTTGATCAAAAGTGAAAAATGTATGGATTATGTGCGTGTTTGGATTCGGACGTGAACAAAGGAGAGGAGGAGAGGAAGAGAGAATTTTGTTGGTGAATTTTTATGGTGTGTGTGTGTTTTGAAAATCAAAATGGGTTTATGGTTGTACCAAGGGAGACACACAAGCTAAAATGGTGCCTTGTGGTCTCCTTGGATGCCCTTACACGTTTAAGTATTCGAGGGGGTCTCGGGTTGCTTCGTTTTGTGTCAGGTTTCCTTAATACTCATTGTTCGTGATTTTAAAACGTGACCCGAAGTTTCCTAGTATTTTTATTGAGTTCAAAATCACATTTACATGAATTTAGAATATTCACATGACATGTTTTATAGTCAAATTACCTTAGATTATGTATTGACCAATTTTAGACGTGCCGGAACGCGTTCGGTAACGATTCTTGGTTACACGCGGGAGGACTTCACGGTTAAACGGTAAATTAATTGGTATGTGCTTAATTACACATACCTTTTACCAATAAAACTAGACTTAAATGACCAAAAACGTACTAAAAATACATTGTATTTGTATGTTTTCATTTATATTGTGGAGGAAACGAATATTCAGAAAAAGGACAAAAACGAAGCAAAACTAACAAAACCGAACACAGAATGGAAAGAGCGTGAAAAGCCAAAGTTAAAAAGTCAAAGTCAACCAAAGTCAACCCCGAAAAAGTCAAAGTCAAAGCCGAAGCCAATATCGAAGAAATACTTAATGGGCCCACCCGTACCCATCTAATGGGCCGGGTCAGCCCATTAACGTATTGTATGAAGACTTAGAAGCTAAATAGGCCCATATCCCTTTTACTTAACAACCATCCCAATTCATAAGCCCAAACACTTAACGAGCCTATTTATAAAGGTTGTTAAGTCCCTTCACCATTAGTCCTTAAGGGACTATCCTTGCAACATAACAATACACATTGAGGGACTAAAACTGCCATTTCCCCAAACCCTTTACCCTGTACCTCTGATAACTAATTTACCCACCAGTTACTATTCACCCATCGTCCCCAAAATTACCCAGGGTAAACCCCACTTAAACCCTCCCTTCTAGAAGCTCAAACACACTCAAGGGATGACACCATGGCAATCCCATGAATGCTTATTGGTTAATAGCCTATGTGGACATCATCAAAGGCTGTGATGATGCCTAAAGAAGCACAAGGAAGAATCAATGGCCAAGATATGAGCTTTTCAGCCTCTCACACAAAAAGCACAAGCCAAGACCTAGAACCTTCTCTTAGGGCTATAAATAGAGGCTTATTTTCATAGTTAAAAATGTGTAATTTTTCTGTCTTTTTTTCTTAGTGTCTTTCATTGTATTTTTCCTTATGTTTTAAAGCTTATTGTATTTTCCCTTTCCTTATAATCATTTTTTATATTAATGAAAGTTTTGAGGTATTGTTTTTAAGATTTGTGTTTGATCTCTATAAGTTATTTATGCCTTAAAAGCTATGATAATGTCTTATGATCATATTTATAAGCTTCACTAAGCTTATTGTCTCTTAAGCAATACTCTTGTTCCACTTTTTGTTTGATTATTTAAGTTTTTAATAAAAAAAAGTTTCTAAAAAACCAAAAAAAAATATAAAAGCTAAATGGATGATAAGCCAAAAATGGAAGGGCTTATGGGTTTACCAGCTTATCTTTGATAAGCTGGAGCTTTGTATAGTAGCTCCTCAAGCATATTTGCCCTGTTTTGAGCAAGGGCCTTTGTAAGTTTTCATTTTCCAAATTTAAGCTTAAAACTGCTTATTGCTTATTTAGTGCTTATTTACTATTTAGAACTGCTTATTTATGCTTATTATTGTCTTTTATTGATATTTAGTGCTTAATGTTAGTTTTAGCTCATTAGTTTAAACTTTTCATGAAAACTGTCTAAAAAACCAAAAATATGCTTATTAATCTAGCTTATTGACTACTGCTTATTCTCTGCCTTTTTACTGCCTTTTTATGCTTATTTATCATGCTTATTGTTTATTTATGCTTTCTTAGTGAGTAGATATCATTTAGTCAAATTTTGAGTTAATACTGCCTTGTATGTCTTTAAAACTGCTTATTTTAGTTTGCTTATTTTTGTGTTCCATTTGCTTTATTGTGCTTATTTAGTCTTAGTGTTAATCTGTTTTTAGTTTTTATAAGTTTTCTAAATCTGTTTTAGTATAAAAATGGTTTTTAAATTTTTAAAGGGGTGTTTGGGTCAAGCAGCATTAACTAAGGTTAATGTTGTTTGAGCTCATTCAGTTTTAAAATCCAACTTTGTTAAGCTTTTTTAAGTTCTTTTGTTCAACTTTTAAAAGTTTTTAAGTTTCAAAAGTTAGTTTTAAGGTTTTATCTACTTGTTGTTTGAATATGTGTTGATAAAAATAGATTTTAGTATCTTATTGGATAAGGCTTTTGAAAATAGCTTTTAAGTGTTGTTTTGCTATTGTTGTGAGTCTAAAATGCTGTATGTATGATCTAGCTTAAGTGTGCATTTGTCACTTTGGTTTAAAACTCAATCTGTCAAACTGTCATATGTGACACTTTTAAAAAAGGCTCAAGTTAACTTTTGATTCTTAGATTTAAGCTAGTAAAAATAGGTTTTAGAATCTAAAAATTGGTGCACAAGTAGATTTTAGGGTAAATTTAATCTGTTTTAGCTTAAATTTTAGTTTAGAGCTTATTTGTTTAGCTTAAAGTAGGGCTGCACTTTTGTCTTTTAAAACTGAAAACTAAAAAAAAAGAATAAAATTTTTCAGCTTTTTCATTTGCTTTTTCTTGTTTATCCTTTATTTCAAAATGCTTTTTGAAAGTTGTTATATGTTCTTTGGGATCTAATCCTAATCTGTTTGAAGGTTATAAGTTCATAAGGTTTTGTTTAAGTGCTTATTTTTAAGCTCAAAAGTAGGGGTTTGTAAAAATTGAAATTTTTTCTAAGTGTTTGTGTTTGTGTGAATCAGCTTATTCTCATGGCTTTTTCATGGCTTATTTGAGTTTCAAACTCCTTTTTGATTAATGATTCTTGTAGCTTATTGTATAAGCTACTCAGCTAAGGATCCCTTAAGGGCTTAAAAATATTAAGCCCAAAAGTGCCTTATTGGCTGTTTGCTTAACAGTTTTGGCCAAAAGCCATTTTTGCTTATTTTAGCTTATTAAGATTATTGTAATTGCTTATTTAGTTCTAGCTTAGCTTATTAAGTTAGTATAAGCCCATTTTAGCTTATTTAGTTTTGTCTTAAGCTTATTTGCCTTTTAGAGTAAATTTTAAGTGTTTCATGCCTTTTTAGCTTTTCTGTCATTCTAGCTTATCATTTGTGCTTATCTTTGCTCTTATATGCTTATTAGGTGTAGTTAAGTTGATGTGTTAGCTTATTTCTCTATTTGCTTCGCTTATTTGTGTTTAAAATGCTTAACAGTTAAGCCTTTAAGTTTTTAAGCATTTCTGTCACCTTATTTGCTTATTTGAGTGCTTATTTGGGGTTTATAAAAAAGTTTGTTTTGTAAAGGTTGCTTATTTTTAAGTCCTTTAAAAAGTAAAAAAAAAGCAAAAAGGGGAAGGTGGAAGTCCAAGGTGAGCAGGGCTCGAACCCTGGACCTCAACACCCTCAACCCTCTTAATAACACAGACACTACCACTGCGCCCTTGGAACTTTTTCGTTATAGTCCCAAGTGGTTTAATATTTAACCCTCTTTTAGCCTTTTTGCTTATCAGCCCTTTTGGGCTTAATAACAGCTTATTTTGATAAGTTGTTTTCACATTTTCATTTTTCTAAGGATTTTAGCTAAGTAATCCACTTTCCCTGAAGTTTTCAGAATTTTAAAAATTAGTTTAGTATTTTTAATTAATTTTTTTAGATTAAATCAGTTTTTAATTCATAATAAAAAATATAAAAGTAAAAAAAATTTAATTCTTTTTAATTTTTTTTATCATTTAGGACTTAGGAAAATTAGTTTTGCTTTCATAGGGTTAAAGTTTTAAAATTTCATTTTTTAAAGAACGGGATTGATTCCCGTTCACATTTTTCATGTTTTTAAGCTTAAATCACCTTTGTTTTTGGTCTAGTTTTCTTTGTTCTTACATTTTAGTCACTTAGGGTCTATTAAAAGTAAAAAATCATTTTAGGTTAATTTTTGAAAAATTAGGGTTTTTAGTCAACGTTTTCACATTCCCGTTTACGTTTTTAGTTGTAGATTGCCTTATTTTTCCCATAGATTTAGATAAACCAATCAAAATCTCTTCCATTCAAGCTTCAAATATCAAACCGACTCTCGACTTTCCAATTCACTCCTCGTTGGGATAAACGACCCGAGAATATCATACTACTTCCGGGTTTCATTGATTTTCTTTCTTTGAACTTTTCAAGGGTCACTTGAATTGTTTTGGTTATTATAAGTAGTAGTATTTATATTATTATTTATATTTTTTATATAACCTTAAAGATCGAAATCATGTTTTGGCGCCGCTGCCGGGGAGGAGTGTAAGCGTTTGTCGTTTCGAAGTTGACAATTTGTGTTTGAAGATCCTTTCTTCGGAAAGTTTATTTTCGTATTTATAAAAATATATAAAAATACAAAAATATTTTTCCTTTCTTTTTAGTATATATATAAATCAAGAAAAAACCAAAAATATAAAAACATTATCCTTAATCAAGAAATAAAAATCATCAAGTTGGTAAAAGAACACCAACATATAATACTTTCAACTGAAGCATTATCATTAATAAGTTCCCAACTCGAATCAAAGAATTAAAACTTGCCTTTTGTGTCACTTGCGAGGTACGGTTCACCTTTGAAAGTTAAACAAACTATAAGAGGGGTATAAGGCGGGTTGTTCCGAGGAACTACGACCCTAAAGGAAAAAGGTTTTTAATAGCTTCGCGCTTTCCTATTCCTCCGCTCCTTTGTGCGTTTTCTTTTAGAGAGCTACCGAGAAGCTTGTTGATTATTAGGTTTAAGTTGTCTTATCTCATTGTCCGTTATTAAAATAAATTATGAATCAATTGTTGAAAAACCAAAATATGTATATATATATATATATATTTATATATACATATACATATATATATATATACATATATATATATATATATATATATATATATATATATATAATAAATATATATATGATATATAATAATATATATATATATATATTGTATAAATTTGCTATTTTAGTGCATGCGCACTCGTTCTCAATCTCGTAACCGTCAAAAACAACAAGTCCCACCGGCTTTTGTTGAACCGTTTAATCTTGAAGAACCTCTTGATAATAAAATCCCGATCCTCCCGTAGTTACGATGGCCGATAATCGTACTATGGCAGAATTGCTCCAAGCACCCACCGAGGGTTACGAGGATGCAATTGTTGTTCCCGAAATCGCCGCGGACAACTTTGAGCTTAAGCATGGTTTACTTACTCTTGTTCAAAATAAAGAATTTTTTGGACATGACAAAGAAGACCCGCATGCTCACATTCGATATTTCAACAAGATCACCTCTACGATGAGGTTCCCAAACGTCCCGAGTACGTCGATTAAGCTTATGCTTTTTCCATTTTCTCTCGAGGGGGCCGCCCGAATTTGGCTTGAAAAAGAATCCCCTCGATCGATTCTTACATGGGATGATCTTGTTTTAAAATTTATCAACCAATTTTTCCCTCCCTCCAAGACGACAAATCTTCGAAATGAAATCACGAATTTTCAACAAAGATTTGATGAGTCATTTTATGAGGCTTGGGACCGATTCAATGATCTTTTTAGGGCATGCCCATATTATGGGTTTTCAGAATTGCATCAACTCGATACATTCTACAATGCCTTGAACTCAAATGATCAAGATTCATTGAATTCTGCCGCAGGTGGTAATTTTTTAGATAAAATGCCTCGAGAATGCCTAAGAATCATCGAGAGCAAATCCAAAGTTATTCATTCACGAAACAAGGCAACCGTTGCCAAAGTAAGTACGAGCTCTTCTACCCCCGGTATTTCTCCCGATGTTGCTGAACTTAAAGATATGGTGAAAGCCTTACTTCTCGATAAGAAAAACCAATCTCAAACTCCCGCTCCCGTAAAAGTGGTCAAGGAAAGTTGTGTTACGTGTGGTGGTGCTCATTCTTTCTGAAATTGTCCCGCCACCAATGGCAACGTTTATCATGACAATATTCAAGAATATGTTTCTCAAGCAGCCGCAGCTAACTTCAACCAATGAAATACCGGTTACCGACCTTCGATGGTTGTGAATCAAATTCGACCTCTCGGTTTTCCTCCCGTTCAAAACAATCAAGGAAATAATCAAAACCGTTACAACCAAAACCAAGGGAATAATTACAACCAAAGACCAATTTATCAACCCCCGGGCAATCAACCTCCAGTTTACCAAGCTCCGACTTACCAAGCTCTGGATCCTCAAACACAAGGTGTGTCAAAGACTGATTTTGAAAGCTACGTCAAAGCTAATGATGCATTTATGAGAAATATGCAAAATCAGAATCAAAACTTGCAAAACCAAATGACCAATTTAACCGACATGCTTACCAAGTTCGTGAATTCCAATACCGCTTCTACTTCAGGTTCGGGAACACTCCCGAGTAACACCGTTACTAACCCGAAATAAGATTTGAAGGGTATTACCACCCGAAGTGGTGTTGCTTATCAAGGACCTATGATTCCTACTACTACTTCTTCTCCTCATAAAGTAGTGGAACGTAAAACCAAGGTGACAAAGGACACGGTGCCTCCTACTAATAACGGAAGTACCAAAGATGTCCAACCTTCGGTTGTCCAAGTTGAAACTCATGTACCAATTTCTGAGCCCGTTGTTGCTCCTGTTAGTGCTCTGATGCCTAACCCGAAACCATCAATTCCATATCCATCAAGAAGAAATGATGAAAGGAACCGTGAAAAAGCTAACGACCAAATTGAGAAATTCTACAAAATCTTTCAAGATATGAGTTTCGAAATTAGCTTCGCGGATGCTTTGATTTTTATGCCAAAATTTGCCTTGACTCTTAAAGCTTTGATTGGAAACAAAGAAAAATTAAGTGAAATGGCTAGAACGCCTTTAAATGAGCATTGTTTGGCGGTTATCCTCAACAAGTTACCCAAAAAACTTGGAGACCCCGACAAGTTTCTCATTCCGTGTGAATTTCCCGGAATGGATGAGTGCTTAGCCTTGGCCGATCTTGGCGCTAGCATTAATCTCATGCCATTATCTGTGTCGAAAAAACTCTCTCTTCCGGAACTTACTCCGACTGGCATGAATCTCGAACTTGCGGCCCGTTCGATCTCTCGACCGATCGGTATCGCCGAAGATGTCTCCGTGAAAGTTGGTGTGTTCCATTTCCTGGCCGACTTTGTAGTCGTTGACTTTGATGCTGATCCCCGAGTTCCCCTAATTCTTAGGAGATCCTTCTTAAAGACCGGACATGCTTTGATTGATGTGTACGAAGGTGAATTAACTCTTCGTGTTGGCAATAAGGCCATTACTTTCAATCTTGATCAAACTTCAAGATACTCGGCTAATTATAATGATATGACGGCGAACCAAATCGACGTCATTGATATGGCTTGAGAGGAGTATTCTCAAGAAGTTCTCGGTTTTTATGATGTGATCGTGAGTGGCAATCCCACTCTGTATTATGACCCAATCGTTTCTACCTCTTCTCCGACTCTCACTCCCTTCGGGGATAGTGATTTCTTTCTCAAGGAAGTCGATGCTTTCCTCGCTCTTGAAGATGATCCAACTTCACCGGAAGTTGATCACTCTTATTACGACTCGGAGGGGGACATTCTTCTTCTTGAAGCATTTCTTAATGATGATCCATCATTACCCCCTCCCACTCAAGGAAACTATTTGCTCGAAATTCGAAAAGAACTTAAAATTTGTGAAGCTAAAAATGATAAATCTTCAATTGATGAACCTCTCGAGGTCGAACTCAAGGACTTACCGCCTCATCTTGAGTACGCATTTTTGGAGGGTGACGACAAGTTGCCCATCATAATTGCTAAAGACTTGAGTGTCGAGGAAAAAGCCGCTCTCATAATGGTTTTGAAGTCACACAAGCGAGCCATCGCTTGGAAACTCTCCGACATCAAGGGTATTAACCCGGAATTTTGTACTCACAAGATTCTTATGGAAGAGAACTACAAACCGGTGGTCCAACATTAAAGATGGGTTAATCCGAAAATCTATGATGTCATCAAAAAGGAGGTTGAAAAACTTTTTGACGCCGAATTAATTTACCCGATCTCGGATAGTCCGTGGGTGAGCCTGGTACATTGTGTGCCAAAGAAGGGTGGGATGCCCAAAGAGGTTTGTCGTTGTGGGTTTTACGTTTTCGGAAAATGTACGACATGCGTTTGATCCTGACCGATTTGGTTAATTTCGGTGGCGTGTATGATTCACTACCGTTAGTTAAATGAAGCAACTAGAATCAGGGACACTGTCCATCTACAATTCTAGGATATCAAATGCTCGAGAGACTCGCAGGAAACGAATACTATTGTTTTCTCGATGGTTTCTCGGGTTACTTTCAAATCCCCATCGACCCGAAGGACCAAGAAAAGACCATTTTCACGTGCCCATACGGGACGTTCGCCTACCGTCGCATGCCTTTTGGCTTATGCAATGCTCCGGGCACGTTCCAAAGGTGTATGATAGCTATCTTTCACGATATAATCGAAAAAACGATGGAAGTATTTATGGATGACTTTTCGGTGATTCTTTCTTTACATGCCTATCCCATTTAGAAAAGATGCTAAAACGGTGCAAAGACACTAATTAGGTTCTAAACTGGGAGAAAAGCCATTTTATGGTGAAAGAAGGCATCGTTCTTGGACACAAAATCTCTAAGTCAGGAATTGAGGTCGACCGAGCTAAGGTTAACGTTATAGCCAATCTCCCTCACCCGACTACCGTAAGAGGTATTCGAAGTTTTCTTGGGCATGCCGAGTTTTATTGTAGATTCATTCAAGATTTCTCAAAGATAGCTCGGCCGATGACCCGACTTCTTGAAAAAGATACTCTGTTGTTCTTCTCCAAAGAGTGTATTGAAGCCTTTCAAACACTTAAGAAAAAATTAACTGAAGCTCAAATCTTGATTGCCCCCGATTAGGACCTACCTTTTGAGCTAATGTGTGATGCCAACGATTATGCTTTAGGTGCGGTCTTGGGGCAACGTCATGAAAAGCACTTTAGGCCTATACACTATGTAAGCAAAACCTTGACCGATGCTCAAGCTCATTACACGACAACAGAAAAAGAATTACTTGTCGTGGTGTATGCTTTCGAGAAATTCCGGCCATAGCTTGTCTTGAACAAAAGCATTGTGTATACGGATCATTCCGCCCTCAAATATCTCTTTGCTAAAAAATATTCCAAGGAGAGATTGCTCCGGTGGGTTCTCCTCCTTCAAGAGTTCAAATTCAAAGTAATTGACACAAAAGGAGCCTAGAATCTCTCGGCCGATCATCTTTCCCGATTAGAAATTCCTTATGAAAATGTGTTTGACCCAAAGGAGATAAATGAAATGTTTCCTCTCGAGACACTTAATATGGTGACTTTTCGTGGTGACTCAAGTAACCCGTGGTTTGCCGATTTTGCAAATTACTACGCGAGGAATTTTATGATTAAAGGGATGTCAACCCAGCAAAAGAACAAGTTTTTCAAAGACGTTAAACACTACTTTTGGGACGACCCCTTCCTATTCATAATTTGTGCGGATCAAATGATCCGACGGTGTGTGCACGACAAAGAAGCTTGTTGGAAACAAGAAAAGTATCGGTCACTTCCAAGTTATAACAGTCTTAGCCCATAGTATAACATATGCTAAGCTTAGTAAGCTAATATAGCCCAAGGCCCATGGAAGCTTTAGTAAAGCCCATGGCCGGCCTAT